>WEKX01007757.1:13953-50236 GCA_013390025.1 Pitta sordida
CCGGCCTCCAACCGGACACAGCACCATTAACCACCACTCGCTGAGCTCTGTTATCCAACCAACTCCTGATCCAGACCCCTGTAAACCCATCCAAACCACAAGCCTCCAGCTTCACCAGGAGTTTGTTATGGGGGAGAAATGACTGCCAGAAGAACTTTGAGCCCATCCACTTTCTGTCAAGTGAGCACAAACATCTGAAAGCTCCAGGATTAACATCACTCTCAAGAAATACTTCATCTTATTTTAAGACTGAGGGTAAATGCTGGGTTGTCTGAAAAACTCTGGTAATGCTATTGCTAAGTTTCAGCAAATATCCAGAAAAAGTCCAAAGTCTGGATCCCTTGGAGCATCAGTTTCTTCCCAACTGAGCAGCAGGGAATTTCAAAAGAGGAGCTGCTCCTGAGCACAGCGCTAAGCAAAGCAACACTCAGCTCCTGGTTTGTACCACTGTCAAGATGAACAAGGCAGGATCCAACTTACCAGGAGAAGCTATCTCTGGTCCAGACTCTTGAGGGGTAACACAGAGACACAGGTAGATATAAACAGGGTTGCAATTGCACAAGGTTCAATACTGAGTAGCTCCATATGCATCGTGCGAAGTGCCACAATGTGATTATATTTCTGTACCATATACAAATAGCTGCAGCTCATCCCAACATATCTTCTGGGAACAGCAGCAAAAAGTACAAATTTGCAGATGCACAATCAGATGGGAATACTGCACTCTGAATACAAACATTCTGCTTTGTCTACTTTGTTTACATTTTTAAAAAAAACAACCTCACAGAATAAACATTACAGTGGCTGAGTTTTGATAACATCATGTGATCCATGTACAAGTTATGCTTTGGGACAGGATATTTATCACATGAAATGATAATGCAGTAGAGAACTATCCAGTATCACAGGCAAGTATAAAGCAAGAGCAGTGATCTTGCCTTATATATATCTCCTCAATTCCTACATGCATCATGCAGAATCATGCATCAGAGATAGGGTCAGAGAGAAATTTTATGGGGGTAATATGATTTATTTGTTCATTTACCATGAAATCTAGAGTATTATGTTAAAAACCTATGGAATATAGCAACTCCACTGGAAACAATTACCACTGCATGATATGTGATATGCATTATATTTAGTTAATATAATTATTTGCTCCTGAGCATCATCAAGGAGAGACAGAATGATCCCTGCATGAAAGAATTTATGACACAACAGCTACTTTCTGCAATTCTCAGGCACATAAAGTTCCCACTGAGGCCTATGTCTGGTAATGTTCTGTGTAGTTAGGATGCACTTAGGGATTCAATACAGGTTTATTACAGGCTGTAATTCTAGGAGTAAGAGTTCTTTTGTGAAGTCTTACAGACACTACAGGTTTATATTACTAAACAGTCAGAATATTCCTGTGATAAATGGGCAAGAGTCTATTTACTCAATAGCTCCTTAAAAGCTTGGTTTAAACACAAGAAAAAAAATCTTTACTGTGTTTACATGTCCACAAACTCCTCTTTGTATCACAGAAGCTGTAGAAAAGAGAAAACTCAGCTTGTAGAATGAAAAGGGACAAAGAAGTGGGAAAAAATCCCCAAAAATATTTAAAACAATGGATAATCAAAATCTGTGGACTGAAAGAGCTAAGGGAAAAATGGATGTTTTTCCAAGTTCGATCCGGTCATTCTTACATGATGATTAACAATGATCAGTTACCTTTTGTAATGGCCATCCTGAAGAAAAGGAAGGAGGTGTACATAATAAATGATAAGAAAGAAATTGGTTTTGCCATTCCACCTTTCAAGAAGGTGCATTTGCTTGTACATTGGGTGAATCTTGCCTCAGAACAGTTAATCTATCAGTGAATGTCCTTATACAGACAAAGGTTAAAAAGGGTTGTCCAGGTACACGACCACCACGCCTCCTCCTAAATACTTGGACATTTGACAATATTTTTTTAGAACAAAAGAAAAAAATTCTCTCCATGCATCAAGAATGCATTTTCACTCTCCTACACTTTTTTAAAAAAACAAAAATGTGGAAATACATGATTTCATGACATAAAAAATCTTCAGCTTCAACCCAGAAATCATTAAACACTAAGACAAAAAAATATTCTTTCCACAACTTCAAATACTAATAAGCTTTCCTTAATTTCTATGAGATAATATTAGAGAAAAGATGGAACATAAATGTTAATAAGACAACTGATGTCTCCAAAGCTTTGTTAAACACAATAGCCTGGGAAATTATAATTTATTTTAGATTTGATGAATCTGGTGAACATAAGCACACTAGGGAGAAGTTGCAGTCTTTAACTTGCAAACCACATGGCAGCATTTTGAGCCTGCCTCATCCTTTAAAGGCACAGATGCATGTCCTTCTTTATGTGCAGTGAAAATATTTCCCCAAAGCTTTGCTAATCACAAGAAATACTGAAATTACAGATTTAAATGGTCTAAAGGAAGACTGTCGTTACATAAAGGAGACAGTTCAGCTAGTCTTCCATTATTGTATCTGCCCTCTTTAACTCCTTCAGGACTAGGCTGTGTGACTCCAGCCAGGATTTCAAGACCAGGCTTTATGCCACCCCCTGGAAAAGGAGAATTCTCCTCATCAATAAGAAGGGAAAGACATCTCAGATGCCAGTTTTTCAGCTAATCTTAATTTATAAGGATACTTTGCTGAGACAGAAAAAATATTTCTTCCCACCCTCCAAAAAAGCAGAATCTGAAGTCACTGATTCAAATAATCAGCCTTCTAGAGCCTTTCAGACATGGTTTTTTAAGATATCTGTTATGTTTTAGAGGACTTTTAGCAAAGGGGATAGATGTACTAACCGCAGGGAAAAAAAAACAATCAAACCCCCAAAAACGCCCAACCCATCACCAGGCCCCTTTAATAATTGTTTACTCTTTCAGCTCTGCTTACAGTATGACTTGGGCCTTCCTTTTGCTAAGGTGGGCAAACTGCAGCTGGGTCTGGTTTGCAATGGACAAATGGGAATTATAACAAAATGTAAGCTTTTTATGCGTGCCACCTGTTACCAGCTCTAAGGGAGTCAGAAGATACCATGTCACCACTCCATCTGCATTCAATATTTTTGGGAATTTGGATGCCTGGTACAGAAAAATCATGCCAAGGGATCCTGGCACAACTATTTTTCCTTCTTCCAAACCCATGGACCATAACAATCTGTATGAAATTAAGAAATGAATGTGGAAATCAGTTATCAGCATTATACAGCATGCTGTTATTTCTACACAACGTGGCACAAAGAAGTAGGGTATTATGTGATATCTGGGCCACCAGAAGTCCCATAAACATTGGACTTCAGTGTAAATTAGAAACTAATATCTCTGCCTGTCCTTGTGTCCATAAGCATCTGAAAGGTGGACTACAGATTTCCCTGCATCTCAAATGCTTCCATTCACTGTGAAAGGAAATTAGATCCAAGCAGATCAATGCTTCAGTTTTGCACAATAACCATCACAATTCAGAGATAAAGTATGCAGGTGGGTAGATAAACCCATGGGAAGTTCTGATCAATTCAACTTGTTTAGACCAAACTTAGCAAACACTGTCAGTGTGGTACTCAAGACAAAGCATTGTACTTCATACAGATTACCTTTTTTCAGTTTTTCTCACAAGACTCCTTACTTTTAAATTGGGTGAGCTGGCTCAGCTGCTGTGGCTGGAAACATGATTTTTCCTCCTGAACCCTCTCATCGGAACACCCTCAAACACAGCCTCCACAAACAGATTCTCTTGCTTCCTCTCACCTTTGAACTCTTTCCCGGACAGATTCAAAAGGAGAGACAGAGATTGACCACTTCACAGCCAGGTCTGTAAAGGTCGTAAGTGTAGTCCTTTCTGCAGAGGAGAAGCCCTTTTCATGCTGGCAGAGGAACTGCATCAAATCTGCACTTCCATGTAACTGCATTAAATACCAGTTTGCTTCTCTTTGCATTTGTCTTTACTCACACCACAAGGTACATCAAATGCATGAAACTAGCTCAAAATTTTTCTTCTTAAGGAAACACAAGCCATAGAGGAGTCTATCTAGTAACTTTTCAATGAAACAGTCATGGTGAGTGTCTCCTGAATATCAAGATTTAATTTCTGCATACAGGCATGACACAGGCTGGTCTAAAGAATTGTAGCTGGCACCAAATTAATTCACTATCCTTTAATCAGGTCGAATTGCACTTAATAGAGGACATGGCCTCAAGCTACACCAGGGGAGGTTTAGGCATGATGTTAGGAAGAGATTTTTCACAGAGAGAGTGATCCCTCAGTGGAATGGTGGAATGGAGGTGTTGGAGTTGCCACCCTTGGAGGTGTTTAAGAAAAGACTGGATGAGGAACTCGGTGACATGGTCTAGATGGTGGGAGCCTTGGATGGATGGAGTGTGGTGCCCGTGGTTCCACACTTGTGGGTTTGATCCCTGGGTGGGTGTTCGCTGGGAGCTGGACTAGATGATCCTATGGGTCCCTTCCAACTCAGAATAACCTGTGAATCTGTATGAATACGTATGCATCCCTGAGGGTGTGTATACAAGGAAAAGCCAGTGTTAGCTAATCCACCTCACAGGAGCTGCAACTATAGCTACTAGGGACAACAAATCTGAATTAACAACCAAATGCTTCAGCTCTCAAGTATGGTGCCAAAGTATGAACCAAACAGTATTCCATGGGGTTTTCAGAGTTAATATATAGGAGAAAGATTATGGACTGGGTAGTAGGGCAATTTAAAAGCTATTGAGAGACCAATATGGAATTTTGCTGAGTCCTGATCAGAGAGTCAGTGTCAACATTTTTATGTCAAAATTATAGAGGACAAAATAGATTTGGGGCTGCAATGAAGGAACACGATTGATGAGTGCAAATATGAGAAGCTAGAATAATATGGTGAGGTCAGTGGAAGTCTTGGCAATGACTCCAGTGATGCCTGGATCTGTTTGCACCTAGAAAGTTGTTTTCACCACAGTGCAAATCACCAGTTGTTTATTTTTATCTAGTTTTAAAGCCTCAGCTTATACGAAAATAATGCCACTTAAAACTACTCCAAAAAATAAGGAGAAGCCGAAGGAACTAAAAAAAATATAATGCAGATAAATACACCAAAGTAATTCCAGGTGGAAATAATGCCTTCTTTGATACTTGACAAGAAAATTAATCATTATTAGGCAGCAACAAAATAGAAGAGAAGATGCTGAAGACTTTGGGATCTTCCCAGAATGAAACACAATCAAAGGAAGAAACATATAGAAGAAAAAATCAGAATGGAGCTGTATGAAATTATTGAAAGCATAATTTACAATATTATTGTCTGTGAACTCTGATCAAGAGCTTTATCTTTTCATAATTATCCAGAGTCTGCAATTCTATCTCATCCTATTAGATGTACATCCTTCGCATTAGGTTATTACCATGCTCATAGTATTGCCTTTCAAATATTTTTTTCTAATGTGTAGCCTGAATCTTCCATATTCTCTTCAGTTCAAGAGCATTAGTTCTTGTTTACTGCTGTCAGAGCAGGAGAAAAGCTCATTTTCTTTTTCCCTCCAGCAGAAGTTCTGTGTATTCAAAGTCTATTAGCCTGTTCCTGTTAGACTAAAAAATCACTATCCATTCAACTTTTCATTTTAACATCTAGATTGGTATTTGCTGATCTCTGGACATTCTTCCAGTTTATTCTCTTCCTGCTTGTAGCACTGAGCACTAAACTGAACAAAGTGCTGAAGCTAAGGGCAGCCAAGTGCATCTCCAGGCAACAAACAAAACCACTCCACTCTCCCATAATGGAGAAAGCTGCACCATATTCTTGCTCTTAAAGAAAGTTAGTAAATAAGCTCATATAAAGTCAACTTTTCGTACTCAGCTTGCCTGCCTTTGGCATAGGTCAATGAGGAACTTGCAACAAACTAGATTTAAAGCCAGCCCCAATAAAAGTGAACCTCAGTACATTGGAGAGTCACCATCCCAATAGAGCCATGTTCCTTCAGGCACCCCAAAATAGCTGCACAGTAGTCCTTTGTGCTGGGTAAAGGTGCCAACACTTTGGAGTTTATCTAGGATCTCTACACCACACTTCTGTTTAGGAGGTTTAGTAACCCAAAGCTGATACAGAACTGATGGAGAGAGAGGGAAGTGAACAAGAGGCAAAATCTTATGCTGGATTCAGGGAGAAGCTGCAACATTCAAGCATATGACTTTAATGTCACTAGTAACTCCAGGCCTCATTTGTCACATGCTAAACATTGCTCATTTTCAAGAAACAAAGCAACGTTAATGGACCAGCATAAATCCACAGCTTTTAGTCTGAATCTACTAGCATACATTCCTGTCCCCCTAAGTAAGAATGCATGAAAAAGATTAACATGTTTTATTTCTCTGAAGGTTTATTATGTTTTAAAATTTTTCAGCAATGAAATGTACAGAGGGTCTGTAACCTACATGGAATCTCTGAGTATTTAAAACATCTGCCCATAAGTGCTGCAGGGCCCAGTCTTACTCATTCTAAAATCACAGATAAGGGGCCTATGGAGGTTATCTGACCCAACCAAAGCAGAACCAGTTTGGATGAGGTTGCTCAAGGGATCAACATTTTTCAGTATGTCTAGGGATTGAGATTCCATAATCCCTTTCACTTTTTCAAAATTATCCTGTTAGTTTCAAAGAGTCTTGCTGGCTAAAATATTACTCAAAATCCCCAGCAGAATCTGAACTCTAGTATTTTACAGCCAGCGTCCCAGTCTGTCGCTGTCTCTGTAAATAACAACTTCACCTTTACTTTTAAGGGGCACAGGATGAACTCCCTCATCCCACAGTAGATGTTTCAGTAGAGTCACAGAATCGTGTGGGTTGCAAGGGATCTTTGGAGGTTATCTAGTCCTAACCCCCCTGTCAAGGCAGGATCATCTGGAGCAGGTTACACAGGAACATATCCATGTGGGTTTTGAATGTCTCCAGAGACTCCATGACCTCCCTGGGCAGCCTGTTCCAGTGCTCTGATAACCTTGATGTAAGAAGTTCTTCCTAACCTTGAGTTGGAACTTCCTGTGTTTTATTCTATGGCCATTACTCCTTATCCTGTTGCTGGTCACCACTGAAAAGTGTCTGGCATCATCCTCGTCGCACCTGCCTTTGAGATATTTATATATGTTGAAGAGATTCCCCCTCAGTCTTCCCTTCGCTAGACTAAACTGGCCCATAGTCAGGGGATCTGTTCTGGTGAGCATCTGGCTGTAAACAGCAGCTAAACAGTCACAATTTGGCTCCTAATGGTTAAAAGGAAATAATTCTAGAAATTCTACCAACTTTACTAGACTTCTTTTTCTAATTTCCACTATATTCAGTGGTAGCAATCCTCTTTGTGATCCCATTCCAAAAAGCAATTTTCATCAGCAGAACTTGAATCATATTCCTTGCTTGGAATTTGGTTCAGTATTTAGAGATTTATCCAGAAGGGCAGAAATATGAGGATAAACTACTGGTGAGAAAAAAAAAAGTCAAGTGATCAGTTCATTGAACCAGTCACAGTGAGCCCCCAGGCAGAAATCTAGAAGGAAAGGTATTCTTCATCAATTATCATCTCTCCTTATCCTAGTTAATAATATTTTCTCATGTTCATACACTGAGAAAAAAGTAAATTCTTAAGTGAATAACTAGGATAAACAGAAATAATAGATTTCTGTGTAACAGTAACTTCTTTGGTCAATTAACACAACATTTATTTTGGAGTAATCAGTGTGAGGAGAGGGCTGAATTAAATTAAGACGATACATTTTTTGTTGTTGTTGTTTAAGGTGCTTTTTCCCCCCATTTTCTTTCCCTTGTAGGTGAAAGAAGATACCTAAATATCCTGGGTATTTTCAGCATTTTCAAACACTCTATATAAATATAAAGTTTTGATATGGAAAATTTCTAAAAGACAGGTCTACATGTATGCCTAAGATTATTGTGTTTGAGACTACTATGTTATCTTGTTGGCATAAATAATATATACTATAAAAAATTATTAAGGTGATTTAAAAAAATCAGATACGTTTTAAACAAAAAGCCCTAGTAAATTAATCAATTAGAAAATTAATCTAGAGATGCAATTACATTTTTACAACGGTGGCATAGGAATGTGAAACATTTCCATCTTCCCAGGTTTAAGGTTTTTCCTCACAAAGCACTGCAGAGTTAAAGCAATACTTTTGTCCTTGTCTGCTGTAAATCTCTGCATATAACAAAGTACAGTTCACAATACAAATATATGGCTTGAAGCCTTAATGGCTCTTGTGGATTTAAACACAGCTTACAGATAGATGAGCCCTCTGGTATGGAGCAATGGGTAACAAAACCAACGATGGAAGGAAATAAAACAATAGAATTACTGTTTTCAAGAAGGCACAATTTCTCTGATATTCTCGTTTGTTTGCTGGACCAGGCTGTGTATTCATGCCATCAATTTGTAGTCAGTTATCTAGACACAGTAGGGAGAAGAATAATCCTCAATTTTTTCTGGATTTTCTCAATCTACTTGAACATCAACATAACATAAGCATCTCTTGATCGTGTTATAGCTCAATAACCAAACTGAGACCTACTGCTCTGGACCTACTGGAAAACATTCACCTCATTGTTCTTCATGGTTTATCAGTAAACCTGAGAAGATGCAGTGAAAAACTGCTGCATCTTCTTCCTTGACTCTGAATATGAATTCTCTCTGGCACAGTTAATTTTGATATTTTGTGTTTACCTCTACAAACAGCACAACCACTACATTTTACAAATTCATGAAAACCAAGACGTTTGCCTGCTCTCATTCATCAGCTCTGTACTGATACCTGAGTAAGATAATACCGCATGTGATACTGTTTGTAGAAACCTTTTTTCAATTTGCACATGCAAGTATCCATACTGGTTATGACATTGTCCACTCCAACAAACTAGGTGACCTCTGTGACAAGTAATCTCTCTAATGAAGCAGAAACGACAAATCTGTCCTACCAAGAAAACCAGAACTGTTTGATGCAGCTGCAACATCACATGTATATAATCACTTTCTATCATGAGCTTATGTGAATACGTTCAAAGAATTAGCAGTGTTCAAGGAAATTGCTTACTTCCTTTTGATATTTTTGAGGCAGAAAAGTGAGACTAGATTTAATGAACAGATTAATCCTGTCTGGTGCATTATTTATAATATTTTAGTGCTACTGGTTTTTCCAATTAAATAAGTAGAATCTTAACTTGTCTGTGGTCTTCTGGCATTTGGCTAGTAATCCTAATTTCACAGAATTGTAGAAATTTTAGAAATATTTAAGTTGGAAAAGACCTATAAGTTCATCAAGACCAACCATAAATTTGATTCCTCTATGAAAGTTACTACGTATTCTTAATATCTATATTCGTTTCTTATGGCACATTTTAAACCCTCTCCCCTTTTTTATTTCTTCCTAGGTAGAGGCATAACTCAAGAGTTTTCTCCAGGCACATTACAGAAGCCTCTCGTTCAGCTCTTCTGAGCTTCCAGAAGCATTGAAGTCTCAATCCAACTGACTCAAACAATAATCAGATAACTACATTAAAAAACTGCATTTGTCTATTGCACAAAATATGGATCTTCAAATGCTACACTATTCTGGAATTCATTATCATTGCAGACAGATGAACACCCAATTTACTCCCAAGTAAATGAGATCAGAACCAGGTCTTTTCTTCCAAGTTATTTTCCTATTTAAGTAAAGTTTGATTCAGGGATTAAAATTTTATAAACATATTTTTTTAAGTCACAGGGAGTGAAAGGAATTCCCTGAGCACGTATGCACTTTTTAAGAGTGGTGCCTGCTCCTTGAGAGGGAAGATCTGTACGTATCTGTGCCATCGATGGCGATACTGCATTTTGAATCAACTCCCATTTCCCCTTAATTGTTCTGTCAACCTGTTTGGGATCTCATCTACCTTCCTCATTACAGCCTTCAGAGGGAGGGCTCCTACCACACTGAGAGTCAAGAGCAGATCATGTCCCTCATTTAGACCCAACACATCTTTCCACAGCCGGCTAATTGCATGGCAGCTCAGGCTCATTTGTCTTCCCAGATCGTTAAAATTCATCACCATGCTCTGCAAGCTCTCACTCCTGCCCTTGGATGGGCAGCTGTAGATTATTTAGCCAGACCAATCCCTGATGTTTTTAACTAGGAACTGACCCCAGCACCTGAGCACCTGCTGGGCTCTTAGTCTCTGTCATGTTAAAGGAGTGCACAGAAGGACTCAAGCCATCAAAAGCATCCTGCTGCATTACATTAAATATTGATAAAAAATATGCAAATTGTTTATTGATCTTCTGCAGGAAGGGCTGAGATAATGAGAGAGGGACTGTTTGAGATGATGCTGGGGATTTTAAACTTTTTTTTTTCCTACATTAGACTGTTGTTGATAGCTGAAGCTAATGAGGTCTTTCAGTTCACTCAGTATTTTAGACCTTACCACTAGTTTGAAGATAAAAGAGATCAATGCACCTTTATTGTGCATCACTGCCTGCAGTGCCCTACAAAGGGCAGGAGTATTTGTACAGGTGCAGTGCCACTACCTCTTACTAACTTTACCTATAGTGCCCTGGTTAATATTGTACTACTCTAAAATGTCTTATCCTGTACTGTATTTGTTTTCCTAGGCTGATATATATCAAAAGTTGATGCTCACACTGTCTCCAACTTATTAGCAGTTCAGTATGTAATTAATACCCAGAGACCAGTTGTTTTTCCATTCCCTTTTGCTCAGAGCATTAACTGTATCACATATGCTTCCTACCCTTTGTGTGATTGACATGTGACAGCTTTTAGCAGTCTTTCTGTGCCTTCATCCTCATGCTGGAAGTTTCTTCACATTCACATCCTTGGAGGTTTTTTTCTTTCTTTCTCTTCTGCTCCTTCCTCAAAATTTTGGGTGCCACCAAGCCTAATTCTGGACAGAAACACTGTAGGTGTGGCCACAAGAAGTCTTTCTCTGCTATGAGGGCCTCATTGAACAAATTCCTGGAGTGCCTGCATCTTGACTAGAAAACAGCAACAGACAGGTCGTGAGGGTTTCCCACGGCAGAGTCCAGGCTGCAGTCACTGTCATTGCAGTCTGGCACTGATTTGAAACAGAGCCTCCCTTCCTAAAGAAATCAAAGAATAAACTTCACATTCTCACTGTAATTACTTAAATTTTCTCAGGATTTGAATGAGCCCTTGGGTACTTGCACAGAATCATAGTAAGCTGCACCTTTGCCCATATAAGTTTACAGTTCTTAAATGAACAGAGCAGATATGATGTTATCTGAATGTGAGAGAGCAGCTATTTGGTAGAAGGAAAAGATGTCGGGTTTCTCCTTTGCCTCATGGTCCCATCCTGTACCACACTGAGTATTGTCCAAGAGATGGGGAGCAGCAGGGCTACATCTTCTTTTCCATTCTTTTCCTTCCCCTTAATAACCTGCAGCTAACAGCACAGAAATAGAACGAGAAAGTAAAAAAAGACATGGAGAAGTAGGAGACTTGCTGAAAATTGCAATTGATTAGTGGCAAGACTGCAAGTACAACCCAAATCTCCTGGGTTCAAGGTTGCTGCTGTTGTCCCTGAGCCACCAGTGTCTCCGTAGGCAGTTATGCAGGTACCTGCAACAGGGAACACCAATCTGAGCTCTACTTCAAAAAGCAGCAGTCTATTTAGTTAATGTTACCAAGTGGGTTTGTCACAGAAATGTATGTCCTAGGAAAGGTATTTTCAATACAAGAAGATAGCAAGAAATTGAGGTGGATGAGTACTGTCAGTAAAACATTAGACAGGGAACAGCACCTGGGGATGATGGACCTAAATGGAATGGCCAGATAAAATCTTCGTTCTGTCATGCCCAAATTCAGGTCCCTAATGTATCAGTTTAAGAGTAGGAATTCAAAACTTCATAACATCTTGGTCCAGGGGCCTAATCCTGAAAATACTTGTGTTCTTGGTATTCCTGCCACATTACACGGCTTTAGAAACACTACCAACTTTCCTGGCAATTTGCAATGGGAAAACAGAGACTTCATCACTTTCATAATTTTGTTCAGGTCTTCTAAGGATTTGGATACATAAAGTAATAAATATAAAATCTCAAGTATGCTATTCCTAGTAACTCTTAAGACAAATCCAGTAACAATTCTAAACACATTCTAATTCATATGTTGAATATATTTATAGATTTTTTTTAGCATTCTACATCAGCTAAGATGGTGGGAGAAAAGGTATCTTTTTTCAAGGGGGAAAAAACTCCAGACAAAGCCTGAAAAAGTTAGTTTTCCAAAGAAAAATCAGAAAAACATACATAAACAATTATTCAAAATTGGATGAAAGAACAAAGTGATTGATGGACTGTACATCCCTGTGTAAAATTTCAAGATTGATGCCATACTATTGTGTATGTCAGGGTACAACAGACCTGAATTATTAATTGCTTTATGATTCCCCTTCTCTGTATTATACACTCCCTCAGTGCTTCTCTGAATGTACATTCTGTACATGCAAAGCAAAAGCACCGCTGCATTCTCAGATAAACAGAAGCACTTTTAGGTTTGACAGTTTTCTACTGCCCCCACTAACAGAAAGAACTAACCAATTTAAAATTGCTAAGCAGCAGGGGAAACATTTTTCCCCCATCTCTTTCACACCAGAGTATTTAATTATGAATTTATTCAAACAAAAATTTCAGAGCTCTCACTGCTCCAACAGTCTCTTGCCCGAGGTGCTTTCAAGCCCACAACTGCAGAACAGAAGGGGCGGAGTAGAGCCCTAGCATTTCAGACAATCAGCTTTGAAAGCATGTTACAGCCTGTTTAGTTGCATGGCCCTGTTCATTTTCTATGTTTCAAACAAGACCCAGTTGCTTGAACACTGGAGGGTTTGTGGGGGTTTTTTTTGGGGGGGGGTGTTTGGGGGTTTTTTAATGTCCATTTATTCAAGTAAATGAAAACATATGAAAATAAGAACAAAAGCCAAATGCAAGCAAGAGACAATAGAAGGAAGCTGTTAAATATGACCAAGGAAATCTTATTTCTTGTGTCTCTATTGGCTGTAATAGAACTGAACACACAGACAAAGGATCTCTTAGTTGCACTTCTATAGACTGAGAATAAAGTCACTGAAGTCATGGGATCTTAATCTGTTAATGAATGCAAAAAAAGCCCAAGGTATCCTTGTGCTTCTTTACCATACTATTTGTATTTGCAAATAGACTTCAAGCTAGGAACAAATCTGCCAAATTACCCTTTTGAACAGTGAGAGTTGCCTCAACTAGGCTTCATATCACTAGAAGTCAGATCTTAACTGTGTGTCTTATTTCTAGTTAAGAAACCATTAAAGCTCAGGGAGTCTCCAAAGTTCCTGGGTCTGATCAGCTTTTTAATTCCTGTCAGTTGTGTGTGAAGGTTAGTTGATGCCACTCTCACTGTTCATCAAGGTAATTCTTAACTAGGAATAAGACATCCAGAATCAGTAGCTAGCCGTGTCTTAGGAGCCTATCCCTGGAACAGACGTGATTTGCCACCTGGTAAGTATGGGAACTCAGGATCTGGCTCACACCAGCTGGGCAGGGACACTAGCAGGAAAAGGAAAGTCACCAAAAAAACCCCTCTTCTTGTGCTCCTCCATCTCCATAGTTTCTTTTGGGTTTGACAAACAGGATTTTTCTGGGAGGAAGGGATTCTCGTGAAAAACACCGAACTGAGCCCAAATGCCACTCCCCTTGAGACAACACAGCCATCTTCAGTAAACACACACCTAAAAAACAGGAAGAAATTCTACTGAAAAGGTACACCTTTCACAGAATTCCCACACTGCTAGAGAATTAGTGAGAAAACAAAACATATCTGACAGGTATTAATCACATCACTTAACACACAAGCACCAGGTGGGCTCGAGATGAGATGGCAGAAGAATTGATACAGAATAAAATTAATTGTTTTCAACAGTGTTTTTCATACAAAAAAAACCTTCTAGAATGTATCTTCATTTTAAAAAATAATTATTACTCATTCTTTCATCAACAGATAGTAAACTAATGTTCTGAAGTCAGTCATTCAGAAATTGAAAATAAAGTTATGTTCAGGAAAGACAAAATGCTGCTCAAAGAAGAACAGTAACAAGACGTCTGCAATCTGCTTTGAAAATTTACCTAAAGACCACAATTAAAGCTCTTTGGAATAGAGCAGAACACAGCCAGCATCATCCTGAGTAGCAGACATCACTTCCAAATCAAATGCTTTCCCATCTCACCCTACCAGCTAAAAAGGAGCATTATTGGTGTCAACCTATACCTGCAGCTTGTGTTTGGGCTACCAAGAAGGATGCCAGAAGCCACAGCACAGGATCTGAGATGTCATGCATTAGCCCTGCAAAAGCAGAAGATGCTTCACAGTTGTTTTTTTCAACACTCCAGTCTAAACTACTTAGCACAAATTAAAAAAAAAAAAAAGTTACTGTGTGAATATTCTTCCCTGCAAAGAGACCTTTCTTAACTCCCTGGCTGAGCCTCAGCCCATCTGTTTGGTTTTATATTTGCAGGTAAGCATGGCAACAGCCAAAGTGAGGTCACTGAAGAAATGTTTAGGTTAATGTAATCATTTCATCCCTTTGAAATACAGCATGTCTTGCCAGCGAGGCCACACACCAAAGAAGCAAGGTATTTGTTTAAGAGCAAGGAATCTCACTCCTTTCTTTATTTCTGCTTGTTTTGCCCAAACGTAGCTCAGCTAACTTCTATAGCATTGTTTGAAGGAGCCCGGTGATTCCAACCTCCAGTAAAACCTCTACCATTGTTACTGGTGATTGAGGAAAGGTACACACCCGGGAGAGACAGCTCTATCACATCCCCAAACACGCCTTCCAACAGGAAGGGCCATCTGGCTGATCCAATCCTTGACCTCCAGCAGCATCAGATCAGCAGCAGTTATTGCCTGTGACCTGATTATATCATCCACGGTCATAAAGCTAGGATTGCCACCTTCCCGCCTCTGTCTCTAGCATATATGCTACACCAGAGGATGCTACTGTGGCACTGCCAGCCAGAGATTTCCAGGTAGCACCCACTGCTCCAGGGCACCCTCATGTCTGCAGGTAATCTGCCACCCCACAGATGTATTCTACTCATCTTACTCCCCCCCACCCCTGGAAATGTTTGAGGCCACATTGGATGCAGCTTTGAGCAGCCTGGGTTAGTGGAAACTGTCCCTGCCCCATGGCAGGGGGGCTGGAAAGAGATGATCTTTAGGTCTCTCCCAACCCAAACCATTATGTGATTCCATGATTCTACTTGTACCTCTGCTATATCCTTTGCCTGAGAGAAAAACATATGTAGTTAATTCTTGTGTAATGGTACTGGTGGGCAGTTTCATCACTCACAATGATAAAAATATTGTGCACAGTCTTCATTTTACTGTCCAGAAGAAACATGTTATTTATTGACTGGAAAATGGAAAACTGAAGTATAGCAGCAAGGACCTGATTCAATATCCACTGAAATTTTGTTCACTGGTTTTAATAAGCCAGGTTCATAGAATTACTTCATTACTAAATCAATTAAAGAAATACAAGCTCTTTTGCAATAGGATTGGTAGTGCTATTTATTCAAGATACACAATTCCTGTTGACCATTTTGTTTTATTCTCTTCTTCCTCTTCTGTTATTTTTGTATTTATTTTCAACTTTTCTTTACTGGTGCCTATAACTCTGTAATTCAACAGGTGAGAACACTAATTATATACAGGCATTGAGATTTTAATGATAAGCATAAAAATATTTTCTATTTAATAAAAAGCAGATGAGCCTTAATTGAATAAAAAGAAATATAAAAAACATCAAATGTCAAATCTTGATGTAAACATCCCCTTTATTACAGCTGCTGATAAAATCACTTGTGATTTTCTGTGGCATTCAGATTTATGTCTAATGATCAAACTGATAACCACACTAGAGAGGAAAATCAGGATGTGTTGTGGAAATTCAAGCTGACACTCTGACCTTAACTCACGCTGTGGTGCTTTTTGAAAGGGAGGGGAAGGAGGAGCTTTCTTCCCAACTACAAGTTCAGTCAGAATTTTCATCCTGTATTTTTCTGTCCTTCTTTGCATAGGTTTATTAAATATTACTTGAATATGTTCCAAGGTGGTTAAATATTTTAAAAGGGGCAATTCCTTGCATTAGACAGAGTGCAATCAAAAGGAAGTTTGCAATAAAAATTATTCCATTTCATGGGGAAATGCTTTCATCCATACAAAGTCTACATACTTGTTTTATAGTGAGAAAATTAAAAAAAAATAAATAGAAAGGCGACCTTGTATTGGCTGTTGTTTTATCTCCAGTGTTCCTTAAAATGCCTTTTTTAAATGCTCCATTTCCTGCACAAACTAAGCTTGCCAATATGGAAAGATCTAGACATCTTGAATATATGTTTTATTTTGGTATTGCCATGAGTTGCTTAAATGTATAATGGTGATGAGATTGTTTGTCTGATTTTAATGCAGGTAATGTACTCGAAACCCAGTGATCCAAGAGAAAATTTCCCAGCAGGCCACACTTGACAAGCAGGTGTCACTCAATCATGCACGTTTTCACCTCCCTGAGAGGACAGATGGTCCCAGCCTACTTAGCAATTCCATCCTCTGTTGGCAGCCCCTCTCCAATGCAGTGCCATAATAAAGATGCTCTGAGATTTGTGTTAATCTGTGGTCTTTGGGGTAAACTGTAAACAAAATATGTAGAGTTATCGTTTCTCATTATGAGCTGGACCTCTTATCTTCTCCTCTGCCTATAGCATATAACTATCTTTAATAGCCTTTACCCCTGGACTCAGCTTTCATGGGGATTAGTTCCTATCATTTTAAGCACCACAGAATTACTTTGTCTGCAGAGACTTGACCTAATCTGTTTGAGGCTTTTACTATAGACAGTAAGACAGCCTTTTTTTTCCAAATTAGGAGAACAATGGTTTAAATTGGCAATAGCTCCTGTTGCTAAATTTTATGCATATACATGTATTATACTTGCTGATTTCCTGCTCTGAGATAGAAGAGGAATTGTTATTCCCCTTGCCATCATTCAGAAACAAGTACAGTCAGGACTGGGAGGGGAGGGAATAAAAAATCTGTACATCTGAACACCATGTTGAGGGGGGTTGTTTGTCAATTCTTTTTTCACTACTATGATACATTTCCACTGCATCCAATTTCCCTTGTGTAAAATGAAAATTATCTTCTCCTCACAATCTGACAAGTGCAGGAGAGAAAAAAACAGTGGGAGAGATGGAGCACATGCAAGAGTTCCCAGAGTCAGGTCTGACACCTCCTATAATTTGTGCCATTAGGGAATTTTCCAGGACTTTCTATATGCGGAAAGGAAAAAGAAGGTCAAAGGTTCAGAGTCTTCATAACACTACTAAAAACACAGCTAGGTCTGCTTTGAGCACAAGCATGTGCGACGGAATGATGTTGGAAAGTATATCATACCATTAAAATGAATTATCAAAATTCATGCCTCTATCATAATTTTCACAGAATCACAGAATCAGTAAGGTTGGAAAAGACCATAGAGGTCATCAAGTCCCATAATCTCATCTTTCACATGTAACAGATATTACATGAAAAACAAGCATCATCATGCTTTGGTTTTGGCTTATTTCAGTCTCCTAAGGGAGCATCTATGAAAGATTCACAATGATTTTAGTGGGCTATGGATCCAATCGAAGTGATTGGTGGGGCAGAGCATCACTGATGGAAAACGGAATTTTGTACAAATTTTATGTCTGAGAGAGTGGCAAACATTTTCATCTGTTGAAGCAAATGAAAGAATTAAACAAGATTCAAGTGTATATCTTTTCAAGGAAGCCCTTTCAGAAGTTCTTTGTCTTCTTTGCTTTTTTAGCATCTACATAAGCCCTGTATTCCTCATGAGGTAACAGGCACTTGCAGACCTCACACACACCCGTCCTTACCAATACATGAGAGCAATGGAAACAGCCATGGGGCAACCACTTAACTGACTTCATCCTCATCACTGACTCCAAGCAGTTAAAAGACTAGCATGAAAGATAGGGATGGAAATGGCAAATAGTAAATAAAAAAAAAATCAAAACCAAACAAAACCAAAAGAAAAAACACCAAATCAACACCCCAAAAAGATCAGAAGCTTTGTATTAAAGCTTGCCTCAGCTCTGTGGTCAGAAGGGCATTGTACTCTAGTGCCTGTCTTAGGAATTTAAAATTTGTGAAAGACCTTTCCAGCATAGTGTAATACTGCATTTGCATATAACGATAGTGGCTGAACCAGGGAATCCTTCTCCATATGAACAAATTACCTAGTTATTATCTGTATTGCACTAGAGTCCAGAGGGTTTAGGAGAGGTTAGAGATTCAAGAGACCCAGTGATGTCCTGAATATCATAGTGGGCTGGGGTTATATTTACAGGGGTGCATCCAGAGAGAAGAGGTAGGTGCTTGTCCCTCCATTTCCCCTCATGAAGAAGTAGTAGACTGCTATGAGATCTCTCCTTAGTCTCCTCTTCTCCAGGCTGAACTTCTTCTTAAGACTCTCCTACTTTCAGAAATTTCAGTTCGGGGATTTCTAAAACTGAAAGAAGAGGACAGAGAAGCAATAATAACTAATAAATAAACAATAATAAATAAGCACAAAGTATGAGTCTTAAAAAGAATAGATTCATCCTAATAAGATGAGGTAGTAAAATTTACTTTCAGACTTATTCAAAAGGATATTGAGAGCTTATATTAGCTTATACTATATTTCAAAAGAAACTTGAATGAAACGGGTCAGCAATAATGTACAGGCAGCACTGTACCTTCAGTAATAGGTGTGCACCCTCTGGCTCTGACTTGGAACCTGTGTGTGCATGCTCGTGTGTTCACACTTTTTCCTTGTGAAAAACCACTTTCTGTCACTGAAAGAGAAATGGCAGATATATCAATGATCCATTTTGCAGAGCAGAATTTTCATCTATACACCTGAGGAACAGAGTACATCCCAGAGCAGTTATTTCCTTTCCCAGCTGTCAGTCTTTTTAACCATTCTGACTAGTTCTTGATTCACTGAAGCATCCATTGACATAAAACCAAACTGTCTATGATCTTACTGTGGCAGAAGCAGAAGGGAGGAAGCAGTGCATGCAGTAATACATTACTCAGTTTCATATGCTCTCACTGGTTTGCACGCAACCCTCCTCCTCTCCCCAAAGCTCTCCTCAGATCATAACATGGGGGTAAGGAACCAGTCTACCACTCATGCACCTGGATTCAGTGACCACCATGGACTGAAGCATCCTTCTTCTCCAACTTACAACCTTCCTCCAGTTCCTTGTAATGAAATAGGAAAATTCCTGGACATGTTGGTGTTAAATATGCCATTGATCTTTAGAGGGTGTCATCTGAGAACCATGATCTGCCCTGTAAAACAATGTGTAACTAAACAACCAACTCAGAAGACATAAGAATCCTACAAGATGTTACTGTCTTTAGGACTGAAATTGGACAATGCAAGCAAGAAAGGGGACATGGCACCTGCTGCTTAAAGGCTGGAAGGGAAAAGAAAACCTAGATTAGAAAAGTGTCAGATAGTCAAACAGAACTGAATGCACACTGCCAAAGGTCCCGGGGACAATTTGGCTGGATTGTGGTAGTAGAAAGAATTAGGGTGAATAAGGAAGATTTTAGGACAACCTGAAAATCTCATAAAGAAATCTGATAGACCACAAGAGACAAGAGATTCAGCTATTGAATTTATTTTTGAAAACTCATGAACATCTGAGATGATTTATCCACAAAAGTGCAAGGGAATGCACTATATATTAAAGTCTCTAAAAGACTAAAGGGAGACTCTGGGAAGGACCAGTCCCTGGCTGTTGCAAACACCAATGGGCTCTCCAATCACCATACATTATTGGAATGGTGAATCTGTAATTCTCAGTTACCAAAATAGCCTCAAATCTGAGTTCTATCCCTTACAAAGTAATGGAACAATTATGGGACAATTCCTACAAGAATGAATGCAATGTTAATATATTATGGCGGTAGTTTCTGTTGACTTTACAGTTCTGCTGAAGTAGCAGTATGTGCTGGTTCAAAAGTAAAAAGGTGAAATGAACCCAACTTATAAGAGATTACAAGTCAGAATTATGATTTACTAAAAAACATTAAAATAAGTACAATTATAAAAATAAAACTGGTTTTAAATCAGAGAGTACGACTCAACACCTTAGGACAAGAACAGCACAGGGGTCATTAACATCTGTGCTGAGCACGGCAGGGTCCCCCCCGGGTGCAAAGCAAAAGGAAAGTAAACCTGTTGGTCAGGACGATGGTCACAGGTCTGTCAAAGTAATGATTGCAACCTCATTGAGAGTGGCAGTCACAGTCTTACTGAAGTTCTTTCTGGTCCTCCTCTGGATCCAACAAGTGGAACCAAAGTCCCAAAACCCAAAGATTATATATGCTCAGGTTGAGGTGGGAATCCCCAATACCTCTTCCAGAGAGGAGAGTTTCACAATAAATGATTTAACACTTAGAGTCATGGCATATTTTTGGATTCTGATGATCTAGGTCATTGCAACTGCAATTGTTACCTCAGTGTGGTTTGGGTCCATTATGGCCCATTAGCAGACACAACCCCTCCAGCTGGGTGTGAAGGGGCTAATGCCTTCCCGGAGGGGAGTTTTCACAACTGAGTCATTGGTATGAAAAGAAACACTCCTTTGCCTCCCAGGATTTGTCCCTTTCCTTATCTCTTGTAGCCTGAGGTGTGAGGTGTGCCCTGGGCAGTTGCTACAAATTATTTATTATTAACAGTCCATCAGAAATGACAGAGGGTATAGAATACCCAGTTTTGGTTATACCCATATAGTGATAAACTGGTCTCAGCCCCTGTAACTAGGACACAGTAAAAACACAATACTGCTGATTAGTGAAGGTGCCATATAATCCTCCTGCTTGTTGATCTCATTCTAGAAAAAAAAGTATAATTTTTGTGTATACGCATGATTAGTTATGAATAATGGGAGTCACTGAGGCTCAGTATAGCTCCATCTTTTATCAGGTGGAACAAAAGTGAGTTTCCATGGCAGACCTGCCTGTAAAGGGCAGGATCCTTCATGTAAGTAATTAAGTGGCAACTTCTTCCTTAGAGACCCCAGTCATCCTGAGTCAAAAATGGTCAATGTCTCAGAGTCCCTGTGGACATCAGTGACAAGTGGTATCCCTCAGAGGTCCATGTTGAGATCAGTATTTTAGTATTTAATATTTTCGTTAATGACATAGACAAAAGGATTGAGTGTACCCTTAGCAAATTTGCAGATGACACCAAGCTGAGTTGTGTTGGCCCACCTTAAGGACAGGGGCATCCAGAGGGACCTGTACAGGCCAGAGAAGTGGGCCCATGAGAATCTCATGAGGCTTAATACGACCCTGTGCGAGGTGTTGCGACTGCACTGGGGCAAACCCCAGCATTAATACAGGCTGGGGAACGAAGAGATTGAGAGCAGCCCTGCCAAGAAAGGCACCTGTATCCCCTGTACTTGGGGGTACAGGTGGATAAGAGGCCGGACATGAGCCAGCTGTGTGCCCTTTCAGCCCAGAAAGACAATTGTATCCTGAGCTACATCAAAAGTAGCAAGTCCAGCAGGTTAAGGGTGGTGATTCTGCCCCTCTACTCTGCCCTGGTGAGACCCCACCTGCAGTGCTGCATCCAGCTCTGGGGTCCCCAGCACAGGAAGGACATCAACCTAGTGAAGTGGTCACTAAGTGGGACACCAAAATGATGAGAGAGATAGAGCTCCTCTCCCATGAGAAAAGGCTGAGAGAATTGGGTTGCTCAGCCTGGACAAGAAAATGCTTAAGGATGACCTGATTATGGCCTTCCAGCGCCTAAAGGGAGCCTACAAGAAAGATGGAGAGAGATTTTTTTACAAGAGCACATAGTTTCAGGACAAGGGGGAATGACTTCAAGCTTAAAAAGAGTCAGTTTAGATTAGATATTCGGAAGAAATTCTCCACTGTGAGCGTGATGAGGCACAGCAACAGGTTGCCCAGAGAAGGTCCAGCCCTGGAAGAGTTGAAGGACAGGCTGGATAGAGCTCTGAGCAACCTGATCTAGTGAAAGGTGTCCCAGACCATGACAGAGGAGTTGAAACGACATGGTCTTTAAAGTCCCTTCCAATCCAAAACACACTATGATTCTATGATCCTTACAGCACACATACATGTGAATAATCACTGAGTATGGTACAATTAGCTGATGTTTTCTTTACCTTATTCTTTAAATGCAAAAACAATTCTCACACAGCAGAAATTTTGGTTTTGGTTTGGGGGGTTTTGGTGGAGGTTTTTTGTTTTGGTTGTTTTTTTGGGGTTGGGGATTTTTTATGAGATGTTATTTGTGTAATTTCTCTTCACAACATTTTTTCTGAAGGAAATAACATCACTATTTTCTTTTTATATTTTTTCCTACTCTTATTTTTCCTCAGAACAGGTTTTCTCTGTGAGCATTTAATCCAAAATTTCAAAGAAAAAGAATACTTTCTTTTCTCTAAATTACAATAGATTATAGCTGTTAAAATGAGGAAAAGCATTGAAATTATTGATAAAACTAATTTAAAACATTTTCCTTCAGCTAGCCCTGAGAACTTGTGAAGTCCTCAGATTTAAGATCATTTGGGACTCAGTTAAATACAGTAATTGGTTGTAAGTCAGCCCATCTGTGCTAAAAGAATTGCTAGGAACTCCTCATGTATTTGAAAGGAAGAACTGAAAGTTTGAGAAAGAATAATTTAGTACATAGCTCAGAGGTATCATTAGTAGCAACAGTGTGATGTTAAAAACAGCAAAATTTAGGTTAAACAGCAGGAGAGAAGGCTGAGTGCAGTCATGGGTGTGATGAAAGGTGAGAGCTACTCTCCCGTTGTGTGACCCCAGGCACGTCACTACCAGAAAACTCTCCTCAAACTCAGTTCTTCTTTTCTCTAAGGATAACTTCGTAACAATGTTGTGTTACAGGACAGCTCTAAAACCAGTTTTTGACAGTAGATTGCTCAGAAGACAAGAAGTTGCCTTTCTACGCTGAAAATCCATAGACTTGACAAGACACTGTAAGAGACACCTCACTCTTTCTGCTGCTCCTATACCATGAACACAATCTCCATGTTGACAGGTCCCTGTGAATACCACGGTTGTCTCCTACCTCTAACCAAAGGGTCTCAGGGTTTTTCAAGCTCATCTATCAGCCCTTGCAACTTCTCTCCGCATAGAGAAGATTTTGAACCTTTCTAAGTCTATTAGCTTCATGTATTATAAAGCACTTTAAAACCAGACACATTGAGACAAAAAAAGTAATAGTTCTCTTTCGTATTTTAAAAGACATTTGTACCTGATTACAGGTAAAAATAATATTTCACTGCTTAGTCTTTCTTAGAAAAAAAAATCAAGCATATCAACCTGACAGCCACAAAATCTGCTACAAGCAGAGCAGGATTTGAACACTGCATAATCTTTCCCAGAGACTTTTTCAAACAAAGATGTTGTGGTTTTATTTGGTTTCTCTTTAACTCTCCTGAGAGGTCTCTCTTTAAATCCAGGCATGAAAAATACATTCTCAGTCCAGACACAGAGATTTTGGAAAAGAGAAATGCAGTGAGACAGCATTCATTTGCAAGTATTTTACATTTTAACAGTGTCTTTTGCTTCCCACTCAGCAAACATTACTGAAACCGCTGCTCTCTACAATAAATTTTCTATAGAATTGTCATATTTTACGTAGTGTATATATAGTATGTATGCAATATAAACAGCTTTAGCATATCTACAGAAGTGAGAAGTATTTGTGTATTTGCATGTTATATATAAGCAGACCATACACAATATATACTGGGGGGGTGGGTAATGTCACTGTGATTCTAAACACAATATACATAATTTCAAATAACATTGTAAGGATAATGAACAGAAAAATCCAGTCAACAAACACTTCTGAATAGATACTTGGGAAAAGAAGAAGGGAAAATGTTACGAGAGGAAAAAGAAACAGGCTTAGAACTGACTTCTTATACACAAGGAAGAGAGAGATATTTTAGTCATTAAAAAATAAAGTTTTTATAGTATTTAGTTGTTTCATTAGGATTCTAGGAAAGGAAGGGAAATTGAACAGAAATTATTAAATTTTGTTTGCATATTTTCATAAAGTTTTCCATAAAAATAAATGTAGTTCAGAGCCTTATAAGCCAAGAGACTGTGTCCAGGAGTTCTGTCTTAAATATGCTCTGGGGCATCTCATTGTTCCCACTGAATGTAAAGTAGATTATTTCTATGCTTGAGGAACAACAGTGTGTGGGATTAAATACCCTTAATGAAGAGGCTAAAATGACTATTCTTGCTATTTCAAAGGGATTTCAGGAAAGAAAACCATCCAGGATCGGGTAAAACAGACTTTTACCATCTCATATTTTATTTATACACATTCTATAGTGCACCCTACTTAAAACTGCACTTAAGGAGTATCTAGCTATGATGTTACACCACCACTGACTTCCTTAGTATAAATTTGAACATCTCATCTTTCAAGTTATGCTTTCATCACACCCAAGACCAATGCTGGCCAGATGGGTTTCGAGAGGCTGAGTAACATGCTAGTGATCTCTGAAAGAGGAAAAAAAGTGAATCCCTGTCTCTAAATCAAAGACTATTACCCTTACCCTTTGAGTGGGGTGACTGCAATGGTAGTCCTGCCTCAAAGTTGATCAATATTTTCAGCACGGCAAACAAAACACAAACCTTTCTAAAATCCCAGACGTGAGATTTCCCACAGTTCCATGGACAAGCAAATACTTCATTCCATAAGCCTAGTCAGGGTGCTGCACAATCCTGCATCTTCTGGATAAGGGAAGTTGCCACTCATACCTTTGCACAACAGAGGTGTGCGGGACAGCCCCCAGGTCTGATGCGCGTGGCGGCCTGGAAGATCTGCAGCCAGATAGTTCTTCCCTTAAGTGCAAGGCAACTGCAGCAAAAAACTATTTGACTGCCACACAATGCCATAGGCATGCTGGTTTCTGGGGGTATAGCAACACATTGGTTGATTCCTGCAAGCCATTTAGGAGGCTCTATTAACCTTTACCAATAAATAAACCAATGAATGCTGAGCTAAGAGTCCAATGATAGCTAAGTTTTGTCCATGAAAAGCTATATGGCCTGGCGCTGACAACTTCAGTTCCTTCTCCCATCTTATATTTTCTGCCACTTTGTGTTTCATATCTCACATTAAAGGGAATTTGACTCCTATCCTGTGCCACTTTCAGACATATTCCCACTTTCTGCTGCCATCATCTTCCACTGGTCCTCTAACATTTATTCTGATCTTACAGCGCAGTGCTCTCTTAGGAGAACTCCTCTCTTTGTATTTTGTAAAGTATCAAGTACCAACTCTGTTTTAAACCAAAGGAATCAGAGTTCCTTCCCTGCAATTCTTGACTCCAGTTGGAGAAGAGAAGGACCTGGATAAGCAGTTGTAACACCTGGGGAAAGAAAGGACCTGCCCTAGGTCAGGCATTCCCTTCTCAGTGATGTTTACCCTTGAAACACCTGAGAGCTCTTGAATCTCTTCTTGTCACTTCATAGCATGTAGCACTGTTTGCTAAAGCTTTTTATCACTGGGCATGTGCCACATGCTTTGCATACCCCCTGTACATGTCCCCACTGCATTGGCCACGTTTCACAGATGGATGGGCAATGGCATATACATAGACGCCTGTTTGGAACACAGGTGCTTCATGCTGTCTTTGCTACCCAGCTAGTCAGAACCTCCCGTTTCTCTATTTGGAAAGGGTAGGAGCAGTTATGAAAAAAGAAATGCTGCCAAAAAACTCTGTTCTGGTATTGGCACTCTCTTCCTTGCTAAAGCACACAAAGGCTCAAGCCAAAGCCATTTAGCCTTTCTGCCCAACTCCGTCTTTTATCCTCTATTAGATCATATAGACAGAGTGTTTAAAGAATGGCTCTAAAGATCTCAATTCTAACACTTAGTGGCTTTTGGAATTTAACCCACAAATGCAGATGTCTGATCTTTATGTCCTTCTCAGTTTGTATACAAAAGTCAAGGCTTTGTTTATGAAATTCTGCTTTTAAAGCACTTGTGTGCGAAAAATATTCACGTTCCCTCCCCACCATTTGCAGATAGTCTCTAATTTGTCTCTGATGGCCAAAGCTATTGCAATTAGCAAAATCAGACGACAGGATGGAGCCAACAGAAATGAGACATTATCTTCTGCTGCCAATGCTTGCATCATTCTACTGAGCTCATATTATAAAATATCTAAAAGGTGAGCCAGTGACTTGGAATCATAAATTATACACTTCCTTCCCATACCAACTACCAAAGTGCACTGTGGACATTGCCCTGCCTCTGTTACTGTAGCTCTTACTCATTCTTTTTATTTATTTCTGTTTTCTCTGGGGGCAGCCTTGGAATTCTTGTACTCCTCTCACTGCAGCAAATCTTCTTCTCTGTGCACAGTCACTAGCCAAAAATCTAAGGCAATGGAAGTAAGACCTTTGGAAAAAGAAGTTTCTTGCACATTGTCAGAATGCTGTAAGGACTCCTCAGACCAGGAGAAAAAAGGAAGCTGAGTATGCAGGAAAGAGTTCATACATTCCCATCTCTGTGCTCACATCTAGGATTGAGCTTGCAGGATTTTGCATGAAATTTTATATTGACACATATTGAATCTGTAACTTCATACAAGTCTACCTAGACTTGAAGAAAACAAACAAACAAATTTTTTAAAAAAATCCAAACAACAACAACCAGTAGAGGTTGCAACTCAGCAAACTGTTGGGTGCATGGTGCTGTATCTACTGCTTTCTTGCTCCCATACCACCCTGCCCCATAGACCCTATCCCAACGTGCGACAGCTGGCACAGGAGCTGGCTCAAATGCTTCTATACAAACTGAGAGCCACTTACTTAATCCCTAATTTCTTACAGCCAAATGCTAAACTCGTTGTGTTTCCTGAACTAAACAAAGAAATAAAACCGCACATGTTTACATGAAACCACTGAAAGGATCATGCTTACAATTAGGGGTAGCACTATTTTTATTTGGCTTTGTAGGTTAAAACATCAAAAACTGGGGCAATAGAATATAATTCAATAATCTCCACTATGAACAAATATATTCATCCTAAGAAGTTATGCATCCTGACAACTTCAGTTATCGACTTCATGCGCCATTATAACACTAAACTGAGACAGCCAGAGAAAGAAAGCTCCAGTCTTAATAGTTTCAGAAAGCATCTGTAGCTGCAACACACCATCACACTGACTAAACCTTGTCTGCTCTAAGTACCATAGTATCTGTCACTCTAAAGCTTCTATGGATGTATTGCATGAGCTTATCTATTCCCTTAAAGCTTGGGGATTTATGGACTGCAAAGTCTATTTGTAAAACCTACAGTAGTTTGAGTGTGAATTCATTACAACAAATTTTGCCTTCAACACCCTAGGATTTGTCACATCCTGGACACCTTCAGTGAAATGGAATCCCATAATATGTGTCCCGAAGCGGGAAGACAACAAATATGCAATACCTGGCTACTGAATGTCATAATGTCACACAACTCTTCTCTAAAGGTTATCACTCATCCTAGGAAGATGATGGATTTTCCTGGCCATGGACCTTTTCAGAGGACAGACACAGTACAAATAGAATGACATCAATTGTCACAGAAGAGGAATAGGTTACTTCGCAGACATGATTCTCAGTTCTTGCCACCTGATGTTTTTAGTATTTATTCAGACATAACTTTATTTACAGGTCAAGCAGGTTTTTTCTCTGGGTGGGACAACTGAGCGTATCCATTGTTCCTCTAAAACACCTCCAGTAAATGTGTGTCATTGTATTTGATTTTTGTAACTGTTGGGGCTGTTGGATGTTCTGGTGCCTTCACAAAAAATGAGCCTGGAGAGGATGACCTGGTGGGAGGACAAGAAGGGACTAGGAAACAGATGTTGTCTATGGGAGACAGCAAAGCACTAGAGGAAAGAAACAGAAGCCAAGTCTGTAAAAGCATTTCGTATTTGGTTATTGCAACAAATGAATATTTGAACTCTTTCATGAATATTTGAACTGAACTGGCTGAAGGTGCTTACGAAGTAGCTACTCAAGCTAGAGAATGGGTTTAAAAATAGATTCTTTATGCAGAATACCAATAAATTCTGTCTGCACATGGTGGGAGAGATGACCAAAGCACTGTAGTCAGGAACACACAACCTTCTGCCCAGGCACAGAACATCCACCTCTACAAACTGCAGTTTTCCCTTCAAGAAAAAGACCTCTTGACCTGTATATGAAGAAACTTCTTTCTTGTTTCTCAATTCCTTTCATTCCTTTCAACCTGTATTGCCAGAGCTGCACCTGCTCTTGCAGGGGTTTTCTATAGGAGGTCACACAACTGAATGATAAGCTGCAAGCAGGGAGTAGCAATGGAAAATATTTCTCCCTTCCTGAAGTGATGAATCAGAAGTTAATTAGTCTGGATGCAGTTTTGGATGAAAACAGCACTGTTCCAGGTGAATCTGATTCTGACTCTGCTTGTGACCGTCCTCTTTTCCTTGCCCTGTCCTACTGACAGAAGGGTAAAGCTGCTTCCCACAGCCCTTCTCCCCAGCCCTAACACAGAGGGGCATGAACTGCTTCTTCTTGGGTTAGAGGCAGGAAAAGCAAACAGAGATGAGTAAGAGAGAAAGATAGCAAATTAAAGCAAGGGGGGGAGAAAGAGGTTTCCTTAGCTGGGGTGTCTGCTTTGAACTGAAGCCTTTTAAAAAGGCAAACTCCAGGCTTGGTCATTCTCTGTCATTGCCTCAGAACAGGAGCCATGCAGGCCTCTGCATGTATTCATAGGTATATGGCAGGGTGGCATGGGAAGCCTTTAATAATTAAGTTCAAGTACATTCCTGTTTATTCATGAACATGGTGTTAAAACACAATAATTTCTGCCGAACTCCCACTCACATCTTTTGTTGCCCTGACTCGTGGGCAGACCCTGGCACCTCTGGGTCAGTTTCACCCCTCACTGAGCCCATGGCTCTCACCAGCCCCCTTGCCACCACCTCCTCCTTCCCCAGATTTCCACCTTCCCTGAGCTGTGACAGTTCCCCCTTCTTCCTATTTTAAGTCATCTCTGTCACAACTGCTGCCGACACAGACAAGTGCATGTTATTATTAATGCATTATTAAATTTTATCTCACATTTAGAGCCTTGTTGATGGTGCTCACTTATAGGCACTGTGGTGAAAAGCACTATAGGAATAGCTATAAATAATGAATACTATCCCTCTCATGTCTCTCCCAGTCTCCCAACCCAGTAGGTATTCACTGCAAGGCAAAAGATCATCAACTCCATTTTTTTTTTTACTGATTAAAGATTCATCAGGGTGGGTACTTACCACAAAGTAGGCAAAAGAGTGCAGCTACTGTAGGAGACAGCCCAAAATATTTGAGCAGCTTCTGTTCCCAGCAGGGCAACTTTCTCTAAAAGCAAATTAGCCTGCCACATTCCTGTTCCTTGCAGGGCTCCAGAAACCAAGGAAGAGAGTAGAAAGGAAGAGAAAAGGGTCCAAATTCTCCTGGTACACAATGTAATTTTTAATTGGGAAATCATCTCCAGCATTTGCCTGCCATCCAGCTAAGTTCAGACAACCACTAGTTCAAAATTATAGCCCAAAAGAGTGGAGTCATCTCAACTGCAACCTGTTCTACCTCATTAATATTTGTTATTAATTTTTTCTTTCTTCTCTTCCTCTGTAGCTCCTGCAAATTAAGTCTTTGAATTCTGTTAACAGCCCCGTGCATCTACATTTCTTGATCACTTGGCCACTGAAAAAATGTAGAAAATCTTTGCTATTACCTGAGTATTTATAGGAACTTAAAGAGAAAAAATTGGAAAAGGCTCCAGGAAAATACAGAGATCCTAAAAGAAGTACTGCAAACACTTTAGTTTTGGTCTCAGAAATGCCCAAACAAAAAAACCTAGACTAAGGCAAGATACCTCAATCTTTTCCTAGTTTTGTAATGGACAAAAGTTCACGTCATGATTCAGATCTCCAAGGAAATTCTGGAATCAGAATTTATCCCAAAATCAGGCTGCACTCTAAAGTTTGGACTGTTGGGAGTTACTGATTAAATTTGGCTCATCAAGCACATTTTCAGCTGGCAGCTCACACAGAATCACAGAATCACAGAATCAGTAAGGTTGGANTGAAACGGGCAGAAAATGGCTTTTTAACTTTCAAAAATATCTGGGATACCATATTTTTATTCAAATAATTTAAAATGTCAGAAGCAAAGTCATTTTTCTAAGCAAAAGTCCAGATCAATAAAAAAGATCAGTTTGGTCTTTTGTTAATGTCGTAGTGCTTAATTTTTATTTTGACCTGGTTTTAATAACTGTATATAATTAGCTTATATTTAACATTAAAATGTTCTTCAAGTAAAGAAATGTTTTGGGGTTATTTTTTGGAGGGGAGGAGGCTGAATGTTGAAAATTTCTTACATTTTCTCATATAAGTAAATACATGGGGGTGGGGCAGAGGGAGCAACTTTTAACAATTAGAGGAAAGTCCCATTTTAGTACATCATTGACTTCCATGTATCAGAAACACAATTCTGTGATGAAACCATAATTTGCTCCACCTCAGATATAAGCCCTGAAGGTCAATCACTCCCCCCTTGATATTCAGACTAAAGTTAACCCTGACTTCACTGGGGCAAGAGTAGACCTCATCACAGACTCCTTTAGTCTTACTGCATGAATTCTGTAAGAATACAAAATTACTATGAGAAAGACTTATCAGATTTCCTTTAGTTGAGACTTTCTGACTTCACTCATGTTTGCCAAGCATTTGACCTAGGATCCCAAGAGTTTTTCACTTCATATCTTTGCTTGAGCTGCTTCAAGACTTGACATAGGCTTGCACAAAGCACAGATTCCCCCTTACTCTGCTTTTTTTTTCTGAAAAATGAGCTGGATTTTATTAAACTAGCATAATGAATGGATGGACCTATCTCAGCAACCGTACATTGTCCTATCTGGCATTCTCACAACACACAAAGAAAATCACCAACACTGATAGGTCTAATCACAAGAGTACATTATATCACCACTAAGGGTGTATCTTGTAAAGCTGGGTTTAGATTTAACATGGTTACACAACTTTTGATAAGCTTAAAGGAGAAGAAAAATTAGTTTCTGTCTTACTGCAGAAAACTCCTCGGATGCCCCCTCAGGAATATGTAATGCAAACCACACAGATATTTGATAATGAACAAAAGCATTCAAGCTGATTTAGCACATATATTCACCTTAATGTCATTTACATCTTCTGTCATTACTTAAGTACCATATAAATTATGGTCATATTTGTGGTCCACATTTGTGGACCCAAATCTCAAACCTCCAGTATCAAACTCAATTTTTAGAGGCACGAAGCATCCGTGTCCCCCATTAGTTTCTACTTTCCCAGGGTCTTCTACCAACAGAGACAACTTTGAGGGTGAAAAAAACCTCAAACAGGCAGGGAACAGTTATCACTCAGCACTTGTAAGATATTGTTCAGGGTTACTATCAGCTTCCCTAGAGTTCCTCCTACAACACAAAGTACTAGCTCATCACACAGAAGAAAAAAAAAAGGTAGAAACAGCTGAACTCAGTGAAATAAGGCTGTCAAGGTCCCTCTCCTAAAGTGGAGATGGCAATCAGTCCACTCCAATATTTACTTTGTTATCTGCCCATCACAACAGACAATAATTAGATTACCATGGGTCAAGTTGTTTTTTTAGAGAGGTCACATTGGGTATAAGATGCTGTCTTGACATGACAATACCAGCATTTTACTTTCAAATTAGGAGCATTTACCACTGCGTTCTACCAAAAGTTTCACTATCTACGATTACAATACCGTCATGACACCACATACAAACCAAGGCCCCCAACACAGGGCCTTAAATTACAAGAAATGAATTCATAAAGAGTCAACAGTCTTACACACCCAGATCAATGCAAAAAGGAGGAAGGGAAATACATTTTTAAACCCAAATGGGGAACATCAGACATTTCAGTGTCCAATAACCCTCCCCAGCCACCTCTTGCTTGTTAGAGCTTTCCCTACACCTACACAGGGCTTCTCAAGATTAAAGAGGATTAAGTAACTCCTTCCATAAAGGTTTTCACCAGCTTGCACATGCAGAAGGCCTCAGCAATCATATCATAAGCAGTAAATATTGATGCTCCCAGCGCTATACTTTTGAGAGACAAGCTTGCTTGAGATAAATGTTGCTTGGAATACAAGTTGTTTCTCCTCTTATCAAGTAAAAATTTTGTATCCTGAGGTTTCCCTCGTAAATTAGCCAAGCCCCACTGCTAGACCTACTACTTCCCTACAGCAACACAAAGAATATGGTAACACTCGTTAGAGAGCATCACCAGGGAAAAATCTAATTGCTGGATTTACATTTTGTAGGTAACGTGTATTTATACTAATAATTCTATTTTGTGCTGCTTTACTAGTCAGAGAAGAAAAGAGCATATCGTATTAAGCTCCAGCCCCCAAGCACTGAAATAACACTAACAGATCTAGAGAGACGGGCTTTCATATAATTGGCATCTACCCACAGAATGCAGTTGATGATGAAGCATATTTCCAGCAGTTCATAAGAAGGGCTTATGATTCCCTGAGGATTTTGAACCTTAAATATTCGCCTGTCTTTGGGAGCATCTACTCATCTCATCATTACAGTAGTACTAGTCACTTCTCTGATTGAAGTGGGACTGCAAAAAGCAGCATTTTAACCTTGCCCATTTGGATCTTAAATATTATTTCCCTCAGTGGTCACCTTCAGGATCCCCACAGATCCTACAGTAAAAAAAGTGTCTTGCCCACTGTTAATCAAGAAAATAACTTTAACAAGGAATAAGAAATTGTAGAATTAGTTATACAACCAGAAATCGTGCCAAAACATGAAACATTAAAATATTTCTTTTAAATATATACATACACACTTCAATATATTCTTGGCAAACATAAAAAAGAACTTCTTTCTTTATAATATATCAGTCTCTGTGGTTCCACCACCAACTGAAGTAAGGAAGTGCTAAGCTGTTGGCAAATATGACTTTTTTTGGTAAAGATTTCATAAAAATATTTTGCAACATGTAAAAGTACTTAGATTTGTTTCAATACTTCCATAGGCTCTTATTTTATCTGAAAAAGAATCAGCCAGTCTTAATATTTTCTTTTCCTTTAATGCTATAAAACTGTGAGTTTTAGACCCATCAAATGGATGAAGGATAAGTCAAAACTTAAAGCCATATGAACTTTTCTAAAGATCAAAGTTGTCAGATGGAGGGGTTTGGTTTGGGACTGTCTTGACAACTCCTAATAAAAAAAGTTAAAAGCAAAAGAAGAAATACTTGTCTTACTCATAATAGCTTCACATAAACTTAACTATACAGAAAAAATAATTAAAGGCTTCCTCTGTAAGGAGCTGGAAGCCGTAGTGTTATGTCTCCCTTCATATATTTTTTATCCAGTTAAGCAATCTCAAAAAAAGGACTTTATTCATCTTTAAGACATGGTTGTTCCACATTATCTCATGTAGCTATTTTACCAGAGCACTGGACATCCCACTTCTGGCCTCTTTACCTGGAAACACATTCCCACAAATTAACACTTTGCTGTTAATATCTTTCTGTTTGAAGTTCTCCTCACCTTCATTTTATGTCATGTTGTCAAACACAGAGCACCTATTTGCATGGTTCAAATTGCAAATCGGCCCATTCTGTTTTCAAGCTCTCTCAACTTCTGCGTGGGAGAACTTGAAAGTGAAATTAGATGTCGAGCTTCCCGTACATTGCAGCAGCAACACAGCATTGGAATATGGGAAACATGTTGGAGACTGATTGTGCTTTTCATAAGCAGGACATCACCCCTAACTACTGTTCCAACTCATCCTGCGTTGCCCAGCCATGAACATTCTGAAAACAGGTTTTTTCCTGAACAAAAGAGGCACAGTTGCAGATTCCACGTTGAGTCTTGGATGTACAACAGCACAACACTCAGTGAAATAGGTATGCACACCAGAGGGCTTCAGAATACAAGGCTACATGAAAAGCAGGCAGCAACAGAGGAAAAAAATCCACTGCTGAACAAATGCTGTTTGCTGTCACGCACTGTGTGACCTTTTCACTAGGTACAAGATGGGAAGCTTGTGAAGCATGTACTGATTAGGTGTATGGCTCCAAAAATACCATTTGAAAAAATAAAATCTTTCATTACAGTATAATAGGAAAAATGCTGGAACATAATAAAGCCAAGAATAACTCATTTTATAACAGTCCTTATCTTACCTTTTTTATTTCTCATTTAAATATTTGTTAAAGCAGCCGTTTGGTGTAAAGAAAAAAAAAAGGGAGAGCAAGAAAGTTCCATCCTTTTTTTTTCTGGTTTCTGCTGAAGTGATGACTGCTCTCAGAACCTTCCCTGGTAGCATGGCCATCAGAGAGACACACCATAAACTCAGCAGCCAAAGCAACCACTGCGGATACTTTTTGATGATTTTCTTTGGTATAATCTGGAGCCAGGCTGGACATTCTACATGCTTATTTAATTTTGGGGCAGACAATCTTAACTATTTCCTTATTTATAAAATAACTTGTTTCCTGCAGACTCTCTAATATTATTTGTCTCAGGCACCTTGCATCTAACAAGAATTACTGTTTGGTGTTTTAAAAGGAGGGAAATATCAATAGTTCACTGTAGGCTGTTGTGCACAGAGGGAGAAGACTGAAGAAATTATTACTCAACCTCCTAAAGTATGTGTAAGGCCAGCACACAACAAGTCCTCATCCACCCATAATCCAACCCTGCTAGCTCCACCTACCAAGCCCAAGACAAAGGCCTTTTGCAGGACAGTAGCATGACCTCATTGTAGGAACACTTAGGAAGGTAGAGGCTACCACACTGGATAAAATCCTTCCCAACTGACTGTATAACTCCCAGCAGTGTCTCACATCCACCTAGTTCTCATCCTACAGCCAGGGGCTCATCCTATAGCCCCTATTGAGACATGATCCCAGACAGCTCCGTGGCTGTAATGTAACCCACTCTCAGAGGCGTTTTCATTACATGAACAGTGAAGATCTTATGCATTAAGAAAGCAGTAGGTTGAGAAGTCTGCTTGAGTCCTGGGCTTGCTTTTGAGGCTTTAGTAATGGAACAGACTTAATGTAGTCGGTGGCTTACATATGCCTTGAAAAAATGATTGCTCTTATCCAAGCATGTGCAGTTGCAAATCCTTGGCCCATTCCCCTGGCTGGCCACTGCCTTAATTAAGAAGACACCCTATTGCTTTCAGCATTAGTTGATAATCAAAGGTCATCAGCCTCTAAGTGAACCACAGACCATTTGTCATATTTCGAAATCTGAGTGAATTATTTTTATCAAAATGAAAAAATTTCATCAGAGTAGAAGAAATAAAAACACTACTCCTTTCCAAAAGTTTTCCAACCATCATCTCTTATTCTTTTAAATATAATTAAGACCAGGTGTTCATCATTGCAAAGACCTCATTTGGCTTGTCCATAAGGATCTCTGAATAGCTAGTCAGTATAAATATTGCACAAAAAAAAAAAAAAAGGAAACAAAGGGAGGTTTTTTCTTAATTTGTTATTTTTGGGGAGAAAAAACAGCCATCTGTGTTCCAAATGTGTTGCTTTTCAGTGATCCACAAGCTGTTTGTACGGTTTAAAATTATTTGACTTTGCTCTTCTTTTGAATGGTTGCCTTCACCATATTAAACAGAGTCTCATCCTGCTGAGTGCTGTGTTATTTGTCCGGCTGCTCTGCCAGATAAGTATTGTTCAGGTCTGGAAATGATAACCTACACAAGAGGGCAGTTTAGTTTTCACTGCAACAGTGGAAGAAGGAAGGAAATAAGCAAGGAAAAGTTCCCATTGCTTTGGTGAAGATTTTACTTCAAGAGCAATTTTATATATTTTGTGTGACAGGGAAATTGTTTTAGTTCCTATTTGCAACCATCATGAATAGTTTCTCACTATCCCAGAACTAGTTATAACAGGTCTAGAAATTAGACATTTAAGTGCTGAAAATATGGAGAGGGGGAGGGACATGAAAGCATAAAAAAATCTTCACACATGTATATAAGAAAATCA
>WEKX01007762.1:0-22239 GCA_013390025.1 Pitta sordida
GTTGCCAGGATATTGAACGTGTCTTACACAGAATTTGAGAAACATGAAAATGTCAGAAATTTTACTGAAAACATGTCATTTATAGAAAACATACAGGTGAGTTGTAAGTGTTGAAATAATACTGACGGTTAGATATAATAATATTTGGCTTTTATCACATTTTTTCTCTATTGAATAAATAAGTATATTTTAATATAATAAGCAATAATTATGCATCAAGACCTGCAATCCCTATACTTTATGACAGCAGCCATTATTTTATGATTTGTTTGCGGCACTTTTTTTCATCACATACTTTTTATAGTTATAGATCGTAATGAGGTAAATTCACTTTCCACAGAGTCCTCATAAGAACTGTATATAGTGAACTGGTGAGTGCTGTGATTTCCCTTCTCTAAGTACAAGTTCTTACATTCTCCAGCTACGAAGTCTTTGTATATAAGCTTATTGTTGTTTTAACTCTGAATCAGTACAAGTCCCTTCCAACCTCATTTCTGAGTTGGCAAGCCTGTAGTTATTAAATCTGTTAAATTAAGATTGGCAGTAAAATGAAACATATTAACAATCACACTGATTAATACATTAGAAGAACACTTCACTTAGGAAAACAGCATATCCAAAACTGCCTGGGAATTGTAATCAAGAGTACACATCCTGAAATGCACAGTGGTACTCAGGCTGACAATTGTAGCTTGTTTAGCATCAAGGAAACTTTCTGCTGTAGGCAGGATATTCATGCTACGTGTCATGTGAGAGCTCAACATGTTGGGATTGCCCTGACCTTAAAAAGTATAGGCAGCAGCTTCTGCTGACTTACTTCTGTTGTCTTGGATGGAGTTAAATGGGCAGATATAATACTGCATTCTGTTTCCTTAATCCCTAGGAACATGCAAATGCCTCAAAGGTAGGTCTTAAACCTCCACAGCATAACTTTACTGTGTAATTAAGACAGGCTGCTGTGAGAATGAAGTACTTTACCTTTTTTCTGCAGCTGAGGTCCACAGGGCAGTAAGGATCCTGCCTTGCCAGTCTCTGAGATAATGACTTATAAACCTGGTATTTTTCAGTCCTGTTGTAGTTTCTGCCTAGGATTCATTCAAAATGGTAAAAAGGTTGGTTTTGGTTTTGGTTTGGTTTGGTTTGTAATGAACAGTTCTGTATCTGGAGTGGCTGGCAACCCAAGTTTGAATGTGAAAGAAAATTAGAACCAACTGAATAATGCACTAACTTTGAGCAGGCTATGTTGTCCATCACAGTTTCCACATTTACAATAGCTGTTTAATAACGGATGCTCTAAGAAGATCATATTTAGAAGAAAGGCATCTTTGGTTCTGTATGTGTTTGTAGCTAATTTAGTTGCACAGCAAATAGGCAGTTTGAATAGAGGGAGATTATGATGTTACAATGCATGTTAATTTTAGTGGTCTCAGTAGGATCCCTGCATCTTCCAATGTGCCAAATCAAAAAAATCAGAGATTGAATAAGCCTCATTAAGTATGTTTCTTAGTTCTGATTCATTTTCTCATGAAGTCTTTGGGCATCTGTTTACTGCCTCCAGCTCAAGGGAGAGCAGACCACTAACATAAAAAAATCACTTTCATGCTAAATATCCAGAAGCTCTAGATTATAATATGAATTTACATGAAGATACTGATTTCTTGACTGGTAAAACCTGACAGAAAAAGACTTTCATTTGACTGGACCTGAAGGTATAACAAGAATTTAAGTGTGCAGTGATTAATTTCAAGATTACATTCAAAGTCTTGGGGAACTTACTGTATAAATTTGGTTCTTTTCAGTGTTTCCTATCTCTTTTTTCATGTAATTGCTGATGTATTGGTATTCTGATGAATGAAACCACTCCAGAAATGGCTACATTTTGTGGTCTCGTTATATCTGTGATCACAGAGTTTGCTCCACAGCTTTCAGGATGTTAAGCAATTAAGTTCCAGTTATTATAGTAAAGCAACCAGTGTTGACTAGTGCCTGCAGCTGTTTGTCCTGAGGCTGCAAGACCTTTGTGTTATTTTGGCATATACATTTCAGGCATTTCCTCTCTTCTTGGTCCCTTAGCACAAGTGAATGCTAATATGTGAACAACATATTCCCTTATAGTAGCAATTTTCTGAGCATCACACTTGGCAGCAGGAACACTAACTGAAAACAAACCAAAAAACCAACCAAAACATAGGCAGCAAAATCCAACAAGTTTTATAAAACTAACCTCCTCTTTTACTGTATAAGATGTATATCAGTAAAGGCAGGCCCTTTGCTGGATAGTAGACTGACAGATTTTCCAAGAAGTACAGAGCAAACCTAAATATCTTTCATTAAATACCATTAAAATAAATAGGGTTTTGGTATAATTTTGTGCAGTAGCAGATTAGCTGTGGGAAGCAATTTATGCAAGAAATGATACTGCATATTATGGGAGTCATTAACGTAAATGCTGCTACTATTCCATTAATTTAAATGGGAAATTAGGATTGTGATAAACCATTAAGAGAGTTTGCTTGAAGCAAACACACAGTGATTCTTCTTTTAGGAACGAATAATCTTGGACTGTTCCAAGCAAAATACCATTTGGGAGACTTATGGTCATACACTGAGCAGGCTCATTTTCTATTGGCTCAACATCAGCTGAAGGTGCTCATCATCCTCCAGTGAAACATTAGGTAACTGCAAAAATGAGGCCTTGTGCTCCAGAGATGTGTTTGGGAGATAAATGTTTCTAAAGATGAGTCAAGCTATTCATGGAAGTTTCCAGGCATGAGCAGTTTTTAGTAGGGTGATAATCCTGATTACAGAGACATCGTGTTTACTTTTTTGATTTTAACAAGTCCCAGGCCAGCAAAATGGTATGTGACCTTCCCAGAAGAGTTCACTTTGAAAGTTAGTGTCTTAAAATATAGTCTATCTTTCTTATTAGCCAGTACAAAAAAAAAGAAAAAGTCATTCAGTGCTGTTGCGATGAACTCTGGGAGCAGATGGTGGATATAACTACACAACAGAGAGAGCTCATAGGCACAGAGGGCAGAATCTATCATTGCTTCCAATTAAATCTTGACTTTCTCCATGGTAAACATGAGACATGAGTATATAAATAGTGAATGCAGTTGAATGCATTTTACAAAAGCATTTCTACTATTTCTTGATTGCTTGTAGTAAAATAACATCCGTGCATCAGAAGTGTACTGTGCTAAGTATTGCACAAACGTGTGAGAAAAATTTAGTTCCTTTCATATTTGCATTGTCTTTTTGCTGTTTGAAGAGTAAAACAGATTGCTCAGGGAGCAAGAGAATGGGCCACCCTGGAAGTATTCAAAACTCAACTGGACAAGACCCCCTGCAAATTTCTCCCAGTTTGAAACCCTGAGCAGTGGGTCTAGAGGTCCCTTCCAACATAATTTTTTTTTAATTATAGATAATTTTACACCTCTATTGGAATCTAAAGGGCATATGAAAAGATATTGAAAGTAATGTTTTGCACAGAAGGTGTTTGAGGTGTAAATTTTCCTGTTTGCCCAGTGATACTGATTATATTCCTTGACCTCTCTCAAAAACTCAATTCCAGTCATGATGAATGAACTTCTACACAATAAACTTCTTAAGGTGCAGAAAATAGAACAAGTCAGACAAAAAAATCCCCTCATCTTTTTTTTCTTATTTGTGACTTAAGCATGGCTGTAAATAATTTGTTTTCTCGTGTTTGGGATTTTTGATTTTTATTTTTTTTTAATGACTTGCTAGTCACATGAACTTTCAGCAAAATAAAATCAGGCTGAAAAGAAATGTGCCCATGACATCAGGTATGATGAAATTCTCCTGCCATAAAGCGATGCTGTGTCACACAGGTGCTTTGTGTGTGTCTTTGCATTGGTTGGAAGAATCTGCTCTATCCCTTCAAGAGATCAGGGCGGCAAGACCACAGAAACATCAAATGATTAGGAATGCCCTTGGATTTGAAATTGTTGTATCTCCCAGATATGATACCAATAGTAGTGGTTCTGCTTCCATACCTGGCAGATATTTTGTGCCGAATGTAGCCAAGAAAATATTGCAGAATTCATAGAGAGGATTGCATGTTAAATATCTTCAGGAACGCCAGCTTACTTCTGTGCTAATGCCAGAAGTCTGGTTTTGTGGACTGCTAAGGAAGAAAGAGAAAGCAGTGTGTGAAAAAGGTAATGAAAGTTATGAATGTAATGAAAATTCTTCCACTACTTCTTAAATCAACTATTATGTTTTAGATTGCCAAAACAGATCTGCCATTATTTTTCTCCATTGCTCTGGGGAATAAAAAGCTAACTTTTTAATGTGAACTGTAGTTTTCATTGAATTCATTACAAGTTGAGAAAAACTCGACAAGTTATTCTTTCTGGCAATTCTGTTTAGTAGAGCAGAACTGGGAAGGCCCCTTTTCTCAAGTGGGTCTGCAAGTCAAACAGTTGCAACAGAAGATGTAGAAGCTTATACCCATTCACTATTATTAATTGGAGACACTGGAGCTCCCTTATGTGTTTCCCTACTTCCAGTAGATACACAGATGTGATGTATCATCTCCTCAAGGTCACTGGAAGCCATGGGCTCCACACTGCTCCTAATTCAGTCTTACAGTAGTGCACCCCATGCCCATTTCGCACCTGAGGAGAATCCCTGTTCTCTTCTGGATTAGAGTATAAAGTTGCAAATATAAGACTTTTTTAGTGCCATATTTTTTGCTGTTCCTCAAAATATTCCTCTTAATTGATTGCTTTGCTCTGATAATGAATATATTTAGTAACTTTTATGCAGCATAGAATGGAATTTATGGTTCCCATAGTGTTATTTATCAGAGATACATAGGGGTTGTGCTTTGATGAATTAGGGGAAAAAAAGTAAAACTGCAGAACATAATGAAAAACTCCTAAAAATGCACAGATGACATTTGAATCTCCAATGTTTCCTTATTGTACATCAAAACAGCAAGAAGGGTTTACAGGAAGTGTTTCTTGCCATGGGTTAGCTATTGAAATTAATGGGACTGTAATACAATTCACAGACTTGAAAATGGAACTTCTAAAAGCTTCTATTGTAATGAATGTGGCATTCATTACTTTTGCTAGACAAGTTTATTTTAGAAAAAGAAAATGGATACAAATGGGTTATTGAAAGTCATTTGTGAATTCACTCAATATTTTGAAAGAGTAAGAAAAATGTGTCGGCCATCGCTTGCTAAAATGGATATCTATAATATTATAGACAGATGATTATACAACACAGACTGATCTCTTTCCTATCCCTTACTACAATTTGCCAAGTTGCTGAGTACCTGCATCATGGCTTTCTAACTCATCTTAGCAATTCAGTGTGGCTCCCTTCTTCAGGGACTTGTCTGCATTTCAGGTTCTGGCTGGCACATCACAGTTTCATTTTTCACACACTTTATTTTATCCAGGCAGGTGAGGAAGGGAGGGATGGAAGTTGTGTCTGTCACCTCAGTTTGTGCTTTAGTGTAGGTGGAAAGGGGGAATGCCTCATGGTCGGGAGGATGGCACTAAGCTATTTGCACCCTGGGAGAAGATGGGAAATAGACACTTTCTTAAGCCTTGTGCTCTGTGGAGCTCACACACTTGCTCACAGTTTAAAACACATTCTGTCCCACATAAAGATGCAAAAATTAGCAGGGTAGGGGAAGGGAGGAGGGAGGGAGTGGGAAAGGGGAATAAGAGTAGTCAGGAATAGGTGAGGTAGTCAGAGAGTGGCAAAAGGGAGTTTTCTGTAGGTAATTAACATTTCCCCATAATTTAGTGGGAGTAAATGAGCACTTGAGTAGTACAAAAGATGTAGAGAAGGTCCCTGACAGTTGAAGCTTCTTGATCTTGGAGTCTTTCTGACATTGAGGGTGAGAAGCTGTGTTTCAGCATAGACTTCTCTAGCAATTCTCAGCTATGTGTAGCCTTGAGAAGTGCAATGGCAGAACTGTGTAAATCAACCAGTTTAATGGCTTATGGCTAAAAAGGTGCAGAAGAATCACTGAATTATATACATCAGGAAATAAATTACACTACTTTTAATTCTTTTGTAACTGAACAGAATAGGCCATATGTAACAAAATCTAAGGAATGAGGTCATCAATTCACAAGAGTGCAGGGGATGTGAGCCTTTGTAATGTTCTAGTGGCTGAGCCTAATGAAAAAACCCAACAACCTACTTTCAAAGACCTACAGCATTTAAAAGTATCTCCCTCAGTCTTCCCCTCCTAGAAGGACAGCTCCAACACAATGTGGCAGGCTGCTCTCATCTTGTCAGTGGTGTTCCATAGGATATAACAGGCATTCACAGCTGGTGAAGGAAGATTTGGAACTCACATATCCTTCCTTTTAGATATGTCTTATTTACTGGGTCAGAGGGAGAGACAATAACTAAGTTGTATGTGGAAGATGGAGCACCTAGATTGTAGTTAATGCTTTGGCAAATGGAAATCTGTTTTATCAAAGTGCAACAGTTTCAACAAAGTAAAATATCTCAATTTGAGTCTCATCCTGTCCCCTGAAAATTCAATAAAAACTGTTCAGGAACTGCTCAGTATTTTTGGTTAAAAAGCTTCTCAGATACTGGCCCCGGGCTTTTTTTCCTTTAACCATAGCACTTTCCAATGTCGCTGGTAATAAAGTGTCCTAAAGGTAGTCAAACAGCTCAAGTTATGTTTGACAGAGGTCCTTTTTTTAATTACACACTTCCAATTATTTATTTTGCATCATGGTGAATAGTAAAAGTTTGAAGTGGGTGTTCAAAATATTACAACAGTAGGAACAGGCAAAAATGAACTTCCTGTGAATGGTGTACTTTTATCAGACATCGGCTCCACAGAATTCTCCTGTGACTTATACAGAATCACAGAGCCCTGTCAAACCTGGTCTTGAGCACTTCTAGGGATTGGGCATCCACTGCTTTGCTGGGCAACCTGCTCCAGTGTTTCAACACTCTCACTGTTAAAAATGTTGTCCTTATATCCAACCTAAATCTACCCTCTTCCCATTTGAAACCGTTGCCACTTGCCCTGTACCTACAGGCCCTTGTAAAATGTTTTTCTCCATCTGTTCTTATAAGCCTCCTTCATGAATCAAAAGTTGGCAGTAAGTCCTGCCAGTGACTTCTCTATTCAAGGCTGAACAACCCCAGTTCTCTTATTTTTTCTTCATAGGAAAAGTGTTCCAGCCTTCTGACCATTTTTCTGTGTTCCTAATTTGGACCTGCTCTAACAGGTCCATGATGGAGGTTTACCATGTGCTACTCATCTCAGAGGTTGCTGCAATTCTTCCTTCTTTCTATCTTCATTTGGAAACAATTTTCTCCAGTTTTCCCATGTTCTCCCCCAAGTCTTTCCTTCTGTGCAAAATACCCAGCACATCCAGTTTAGTACTGCTGCTTTCCCAGCCCTGCAACCTCAGTAAGGCACTGAGCTGCCAAGGGGCTCCCAGCCCCCTCTGGCACCAGCTGCATTGATGCCTACCCTCCAGGTTTTGTGATGTGATGGTAGCTGTGTAGCTGTTTAGTCCCATGCCTCCTTTCCTCCAAGTCCCCCTAGGAGACTGAATCTGTCCTGCCAGTAGTGAAATCATGGAATTTAAGATGGCAAATAACTCAAGATGTGCCAGGATTCCCTCCATAAAGATGCTTTACTATTCACCCTGTTATCTTAAATATTAGAGAAAAGCAGTACGCAATTACCACATACACTGAAACACAAGAATGATATTTGATCTGTGTGTGCATGGACAGAATTAAAGTCAGGACATGAATCATGGGACTTCTGAGCTACAGCCCAACTCATAGAAACCCAGCACAAACAGGTTTGCAGTGGGTAAGTATTCCTTTATTTATTAGGTGAACTTGTCTAGATGCATCTTTCAGCACCAATAAACCTTTTCTTTGCAAGATCTCTGCTGGTTTGCTCTTGTCTCTGCAGATACTTAGACTGTGATCCAATCACCTTATAACCACTCTTCTTCTTTCCCCCCCCCCCCCCCCCTATGTAGTTTGAAATACTTGTAGTTTTCACTCAGTTTTCTTATCTTCTCTTCCATTTTAATGTTATCAAACTTTTTGCAGTCAGCTTCCTTCTTGGACTTCACACACCATCTGGATATTCCAGGAGCAGTTGTGGCAATGCAGAGAGGAAGATAGGAAGCTTTCTGGACACTGTGTTAAAGGCCAGCCCACTGGACCTTTTCCTCCTTTAGTGTTCTCAGGTCTCATGGTGCTGTAACATGACATGTTATTGTATAACCTGCAGCAGCCATCACCTGTTATCTGGGCACAATTACTCAGGTTGTTATTTTTTCTGTGAAGTGCACCCACCACCTCAGCCTGCTGCTAAGTGTCATATACCCAGCAGTTCATGAACAGTGTTTCCTCAGGCTAGAGCGACTGCTCACCTTTGAATAAGAATAGCAGGTGGTCAGCTTAGTCTTTGCACAGGACTCTTAAACAGATTACACTTTACTTCAGGGGCGGGGGCAATATATTGATGGAAGCAAAGATTTCCTGTTTCCCTTCATTTTCTTTTCTTGGCCCAACTATCTGCTGGCTGTACCAAACAGAGAGACAAGGAGAAACCAAGTCACATTTGGAGGTAGGGCAGCAACTCTCATAGCTAGAGGGGAAGACTCTTACATATCTTGTGTACATACAATATTTGACTCAGCCTTACACTCCTTCAAGCAAAGAAGGGAAAATGTTTTAGATGAAACGTCTGTGAAGTGAGTGCAAAAGTGTTTGGAAAATTTTATTCACAAAGCCATTATCAGTTTTTCCCTGACAAAGCAGAAGGACGTATTGACTGCTGCTCTGCAGAAGGTCTGCTCAGCAACTGATGCTCTAATCAATGGAGTAATTGAGCGGAGACCATGTTTTTCATTTTGCAGATGATGTCAAACTCGTGGAGACTGCAAGGCTACCAGTGAACTGGCTCAGGATTCAGAGTGGTCCTGACAAATGTGTGAAAATTATTTGACCTTTCCCTTCCATGCCAATTTGGTTCAACAGAGGCAGGCACATTTGACCGAAGACAAATGCAGGAAGGGAGATTAATAAATTGGCAGCAGCTCTGCAGAAAGTGATATGAGAATCACAGGAGATGAGAAGAAGAACATGAATCAGCATTGTGCAAAAAAAAGCAAACATCATATGGAGATGCATAAATATGAGTCTTAAATATAGGGCAGTTAAAATAGTTGCCCTGCTCCACTTGGCACTTTTGAAAACATAGCTGGCATAAGGCTGTTCCCAACTTTGTAATTACAAAAAGATTCAAGGATTTTTTTTTTATTCAATAGACAAGAAAACTGAAAGAATAGTTCTTTCATGTACTAAAGATAAGGATAGTGGACACTGACAGCTAGCACTGGCCATGAGATGATGGAGACTCTGTTATTGGGTGTTTTCAAAAATAGGTTGGACACGCTGATGTATAGGGAAGATGACCCTACCTTTTAGCAAGAGGATGGACATCGGGGAGCAACACATACCTTCAAAAGCCTTCCCAACTTTACCTCAGTCTTTCTCTGATTTGGCACTGGATTAATGACATGATGATGGAAACTGAGGCATGTGGCTGGGAAACAGTATCCAGAGACCTGGGTTGTTGTCAGCACCTCTGTACTGGCCAGAAAGTGACAAGGAGATGTGTAAAACATGAAAATGATTGCATACTCATGCCACATGTGGCCTTGTTTTCTTATAAAAAAGAAAAATAATAAAGACATGCCAGGTTGAAAATAAATTGCATGACACATACTGTCTTTTACACTGCATCAGTGATGCTGTAAAAAATGGACACATGCTAATATAAAGACATTTTCTTTTGGGGCTTGACCTTAAATAGCTTTAGAAGAACTCATTCAACAATATATTGTCAAGCTAAAAAATTAGCAACTCTCCAAATGCCACTTGCATTCCAGAGTATGATGCAGGAAACAGTCTATCTCTTCCCAAACCACAGTGTGTTCATATGCAGATTCACTTTTGTGCAAGGCCATAACAAAATAAATCACAAGCTCTCTTTTTCCAGCAGAGCAAAAGAAAAATGAATTTGACAGCTGGCCTTAAACACTTTCTCCTTGATGAATCAAAGAAAATGGAATCCATCTAAAGCTGTGATTAATTCTTCAAATACAGATGGAGAGCAATACCTTTAAAATCTACAGCTTAGAAGTAAAATAAATGAGTGTTCGAGGGTGGGGGGAAGGGCTATCTTTTACAAGGTTTTCAAGCAGCTCTTTTCAAGGGATATAATTCCTACTTTGTATTACAGGATGATTTTATCTCTATAGTTTATGAAATGTAAGAGAAAAGCTTTACAGGTTCTGATATAGGTGATATGTAGTACACAGACAGTTGAGACATTGAGGAGACATCATGGGTCCCAGCTAAACAATCCCTTTCTTTTCATACAGTCCAAATAATTATCAAAGGCAAGAAGCTCATCAATGGACAAAGTATTAGTTCAGAAAAAGTATCTTTTAAAATATATTTTAGTAGAATTTTGAAAGAATAGCAATAGCCATGGGTTGCAAGGCACATTTCTAGAAAGTATCAGAATATTTAATCAAATAATTCAATATGTTTCAATGTATTTCGGGCTATTTCCACACAGTTATGTGGAAGCAAAGCTGGAATTTTTGTATGACTGAACTGGAATCTGATGCTAATTTAAAAAATTACAAAAGATTTGGTGAAATGTAGTCTGTCTTTCTGTATTTATATGTATCTTTAGGAATGAGGACAGTGATAAGAATTTTGTTGAACATCCAAGTGTACACATTCAGCGTGCTATAAAATATCTGATTAAATCTAATTAAAGGACAATACAGCATTTAGAAAATCTCTCTTCCACTTCTTCTGAAACTGGCACATTTTCATTAAAATGAATGCTGTTCAATTTACAGGAACTAATTTATCTTTTTTAATTATTATTTTTTTATTTCTTGCAAAATTATAGGAGGCTTTAGAAAGTAATTTCCTTCACAGAAAATAGGAAATAAAATACAGTAACTTTCATTGCATCTGGAGAATATAGTTTCCCCGATTGTGCCATTCAGTGGTAGTTAAATGACTCTTCTAGACATATTGACATAAAATAATCAAAAGAGTTTTTAAAGGATGAAGCTAGAAATTTCAGGAATATGTTTCTCAGGTTGTCCACATTGAAGATCATAGTACAAAAAACCCAATTATTTTTGAGCTATCATTTCTAATATGTATCATGGTAGTAAAACATATTAGCAAAGGAAAGAAGCAAGTCAAATATGTTCTTACAAGGCAGGGCACACTGTGCATGCCAATGAGATCATATATAACCCCAGCTCTTTCCTTTTTGTTAAATATTGCTCTGGAACTCTTTCAGACTGTAAAGTTCAGAGAAGCAAATACAGCATGCAGATGCCCTCTTAGCAGAGAAATCTTATTTTCCTTTTAAAACAGGGATTTTAATCAGCAGTGATTAATTCCCAGATCAAAATTAAATTGTTATTCACATTCCAGGCTACTGTTGTAGTCACTGTGCAACAGAGGACCAGTAGTGTCCAAGAGGAAGCTGCTACTGGACACATCCCATGCTAACACACTGAGCAGGACTTTATGGAACACCTGCACAGGACTAGCAGGTGAGCTGAGCTTGAGGTTCGGTTCCAGTGTTTCAGTTTATCCCATCTAGGAAATAACACTGGGGATGGAATTCTGATTGGAATTGAATGTCACCTAAGAGGTCATCTACACCTTACAAACATAAGATAAGGCAAAGCACAAGAGATTTCAAAAAACAGCACCAGCCCTCATGCTCCCGTCCCAGTAGCTAAAAATCACCTGGCTTCATGTGACATGATTTCCTGCCACTCTGACTGCTATCAGTTGTTGAGTTTACATTAGTGATGAAGACCCTGGGGTGAAGTACATTCCTGGGCCAAGCCTCAGGACAGGATCTGTGTATCATTTAACTCCTTGCTTTAAGTAGCATACAAGTGAGAATTAAAATCTATAGTCCGTGTTTTAACTTGATGAAATTGTGCATTTCATCCAGTCAAAATCCATAAAGAAGAAGCACCACTTCAAAAATAAGCACAAGATTGATGACTGATAAAAGGCGATGGTAAAGAATAGGAAAATGTTATTTTTTACACTGAGTGTTAGGAGCTTAGTATAAAGAATAAAAATGAAATTCTAAGAGGCTAGTTAATGATTAATGAATACTATAAATGTGTTACATGGCTACAGAAAATCGGTATATTGTATTCTGGGAGATGGCAAATAATGTTTTCAAAGCAACCTATCAGGCTTCTTTGTAGAATTTTGACTCTAAAGTAATAATTCTAATCTACTTAAAGCCATCTGTAATTGGATTTTTAATATAAAATACGACCAGAAAAAAGATTAACAGCATTATCTCTGACTATACCTGGTACAAACAACACAGTTTATCTGAGAACAACATTCATGGATAAGAAAATGAAAGCTGGATAGGAAATATTTGAGAAGTGTTCTTGTTTTACTTCAGAATGAACCCTGGACCTTCTACCTGAATCAGATAGAAACCAAGCAGAAAAAAGAATGTTAAGTACTGCAGTGGGGAAGGGCTTTCGTCTAGCATCAGTATGATGATATTAATGTGAAGGTCAGGTGTTCCCATAATACAAGGTACAGAAATCACATCTGTCATGACAGTTTGCAATGGGAAACAAAGCATTAAATTGGCAGATGTTCATTTATGGCAGTACAATTGCAAAAGGTACTTTTTCAGTATGGAATGAAAGTGTGAGTGACCCTTCTGCACCAGGTATGAAGAGTCATTTTTGTAATAAATCCCATGACAAATTTCCTATTTTATTTCTGACTGGTTATATGTATTTTTCAAGGGAGGTGGTTACATTGCAAATGGAGAAATGATAATTCCAAGTGTATGACTTCCAGGTTGTTATACCCATTGCATAAGGCACATTGATACTTAGATACCACTCTAGTGCCTGGTGAGACAAGATAACACAGTTGTTAAGCAAGTTACTTTCATTATCTTGCTACATCATGTTCTTTTACTGCAATGGCATGCTTACTTAGCAATTCTGGACACCTGGACAATATGTGATATGACTGCACTCCTGTCAAGAGATAAGAGATGTGGAGGCAAAAGTCTCATATTCTTACAGGTCACACAGTATTTCTCTAGAATGTGTCTGTGCTTTTGTGGTCAGTCACTCCTGTGGGAAGATGAAATACTTTTTTCCTTCTTGAGAACCTTCTCCGTTTGTAGCCCTTTATATCTCTGGAATACAATGTTTTGAGGGTGTCTGCTGCCAAGTGGTTTTTTCACCCATGCTGTGTCTGGTTGCAGACACAAGATGCAATCAGTACTCAAATGGGACAAGGCCTATCAGTGTTTGAATCTTCTCTGCTTTTTTTCTGACCAGAGAGGGACATGAACAACATGAGCTTTTGCTTCTATTCTTGTGTGTTGATGCTATTTTCAACCTGCATCTCTGGCAACGACTCTGCACGTGTGAGTTATGACCACTGGGCTGAAGACCAAACCTCATTTTCTCACTTTCTTGCTACTAGATGAAAAGCAAATCACCCTAGCACAACTGGGTGAAAGGAGTACTTTCCTTGATGGTAGAAAACAGATCTTCAAGTCTTCAGGCAGAGTCATGCACATCCAGAAATCTCAATTTTCATTTCCCACAGCCAGACAGATGAGCCAAGCCAGAAGACTGTTATGACTTAGGATTTGCTACTTCTTTGATTTTTTAATATGAAAATTCCATCTGTATCAAAGCTGGTATGTACATTTCCATAAGAAAGCTGTGTTTTTGATCAAGCTGCATTTTCTAACAAAAACCAGTTTCTGTTGGAAAATTCCCAACATATCCTATTAAATACTATTTGGATGACACTCTCACTAAGATAAAATAATTTTAATAATAACAACTTAGCATTTAATATATATTTACCAGCAAGAAAGGCTAATCTTCAAAAATTTTCGCAGTCTTTTAAAGAACATTGTAGCTCATCCATCTAAACTTGTTTTTAAAGTAATTTTCTGAACTTGGATATTTAATGAGATCTTTTCTATAGCAGCATTAAGGTCTTGAGTTCTAGAGACAAATCTCTGTTGGAAGGTTCTGATAACCACCACAACAACTCATACTACTGTAGTGCCTTTAATCCCTTTCCAAAGCTTCACATCCACGTTGATGACATCTTCACTTTAGCTTCTTCCCCCAGAGTGCTAAGAAAATTTTTCTCTCCATGTAAAAGTTAAGATGGTTATAGATTATGAACTTTAAAGAAGCACTTAAATAGTATTAATGACAGATAGTATGCTAGCATTGTCAAGTTTGGAGGGCTTAAAAACAAATTCGTTCTTGTGAGAAAATCTGCAAATAAACTTTGCAAATCTAAGGCATGGCAATAAAAAACCCCAAAGCTCTGCTATATAATGGTAATCTAAAGTTATCAGCATTTAGCACCAGTTTTATCACCAATGTTTAGAAATAGGTCATGTGTGTGTGTACACACTGAATTTCTTCCCTATCTTGTTGATGGCCGCGTAACATTCTCAGCAGAGAGATGATTAGTAATATTTGTAAACTTGTCTGGGACACAGTAACTACACTATTCATTTACACCATGTGCATGATATACTTTAACTGCCGTAATTTTTTTTCTTTCTCTTAACATGTGTGAATTATAGCTCTTTTTTACATTCCTGATCCCACTAGCACACATTTCATGGAATCATCAATTCCCCACCTGGCCTGAAAATAACTTTTTTTACACCTTCCTTTCCTTGAAGTTCCAGGAACTATGAATCTCCTTGGCCTCGCATGGACCAGTCCTATCCCACCTGACAACAAGCATCTTTGGTGTTTCTGATACTCAGAGTCAGGAATTTCGGAATTTCAGCCACAGTGTTAAGGTCAGCATCACATGAAGTCTCTTGGAGGGGAGCAGATGAGGGTAAAGGGTTTCTTTCCCATTAGAGCAATAACCATGGGAGGTCTGTGTGTGGAATGTATCCCTTAGGAGGCAGTATGAGCAATGAATCATAGAGTTATTTAGTTTGGAAAAGTCCTTTAAGATCATCTGGTCCAACCATTGACCCAGCACTGCCAAGTCCACCACTAAGCCACGTCTTTAAGTGTCACATCCACATACTTCCAGGAATGGTGACTCAACCACTCTCCTGGGCAGCCTGTTCCAGTGCTTGACAACTCTTTTAGTGAAGAAAATTTTCCTAATCACAGAATCACAGAATACTATGAGTTGGAAGGGACCCACAAGGATCATCTAGTCCAACTCACCATCTAACACCCGTACAGAGACATCCCAGAGTGGTAAACGTAACCCTAGTTCCCCAATCTAAGCCTCTCCTTGTGCAAATTGAGGCAGTTTTATCTGGTAATACGAAGCACAACAGCAGGTTAAAAGCTGGAAAGAAAAGTCTGTAAGACATATAGAAGCTTATGCACATTTTCAGAAATCTGCACATAATTTTGTGCATGTGCAGATGTGTCCTTTGAAGCTGGAGCTAGTAGGGAAGTAGGCTAGATAGCTTAAGGAGATATATTGCTGGTTATTGATGCATGTGTAGATTTAAAAAAAATAATGTCCTTGTACCAAACAGAAATTGATAATTGCACTTTTAGCCATTTCCATGAGCTGAAGAAAAGAGCATAAAAGAGACTGATTCCTATGCCTAAGGCTAAGTAGCACCATTTGTCTGCTTCTCTTTGTAGCAGAATTGTCTTGCAGAGAGTTATGCAAAGGCAGGAAGAACAGCAATTAAACAGAAAGGTGATTGGGGGATGAGTGTGCAAGCACACCACAGTTCTCGTTCATTTACCAGTACAGTTGGACCTGTAGGTTAGTTTAGGACAAAGTAGCTCTAGCAGGACCATTCTTGTTTCATGCCCTGTACGGCTGCTGGGTTACTTCACTCAAACTGCGGGCCTTGTGGATGACCAAGGCATTTCCCATTTCCAAAGAGGGACAGAAATTAAAATCCTCTGCAAAAATAAGTTTGTCTTCTGCTTATGGGGCGTGTGTCACCCCTGTCCTCCATGTCCCACCTCCCAGCCCTGCTTAGGTGCATCAGGGGAGCGGTTACTGGAAAAACAGGGTGCATGTGAGAAAGGACAAAACTGGTAAGATGATTAGTCACACAGTTTTTATTGCTTATGATTGAAAGAAGCAGGTTGCTCTGCTGAAGCAGAAGAGCTGGGTGTTGAGGGAGAAAGCTTTGCTGTAGATGTACAGTGGAACAGCTTCTCTCTTGCCTTCTCCCTGTCAAGTACTTGATCCAGAGTTTGGGGCTAGGAATTTGCTCCACAGGCCCTTATATGTGACCTCTCTGGACCCTGAGCTGGCTCCAGTACTGACTGCTGGGGTCAGGTAGCTTTTCTGGAGCAGGTGAGAGGCGAGGAGGGGAAGCCATTCATTTAAAGAATGACAACTTCACAGTAGCCATGTACTAAACTTGTGTGGATGGACTGTTACTGCAGAGCACTGACACTTGCTACCATGCAGAGACCTTCTCATGAATCCATGCCCTCCATTAAAGAAACATAAAAATCTTTCTGTTGGTGAAGATAAGTCCCAATTTGGTAGAGGCACAAGCTAAGCCACAATTAATGCAGTTTTATGGCTATAACCATAGTAGAACTTTTACCAACATTACTCTTCCATTTTCTGTTGAAGAGATTTTGTTAAAAGGCTCCTTTTTTCTACATAGCTTTAGTGTCATAAAATCATAGAATGGTTTGGATTGGAAAAGACATTAAAAATCATCTCCATTACATCATGGTGTAGGTGAAGCTGACAACAGACACTCCTTCCAGTTTACATATGTTTCACAGTTAAGAGCCTTCCCACTCTTCTCTGAGAAGTGGCCGTCTGCTTGTACATATTTAGCTGACACTTGCTGTTGAGAGAGTTTACTCTGCAGCTCCCTTTAAGACTGCTCATCTACAGGTCCAACACTACAAAAGCTAAAGTTAGCCTGGACAGGGATTTGAGAACAAAAGTGGAAATTCTTAACATAAGCTGAAGCAGTAAGGTGAAAACCTGCAAGATGCTGCTGTGGAGTGTGATTTCCTTTCATGGTAGGAGTGGGAGAAGTGATTGTCTGAGACCTAAGTGAAGAATAGGGCCAGGGCAGGACGCAGCTGAGCAATGATACATGTGAAATGGGAACGTGATCTATTTTGAGCACTGTAAAAGAGAAGTTAGAAATCAAAACACAGTGTTAGTCCCAGGGAGGCTACAGAAGGTTGTGTCAACACCTTGTTACAGGCAAACATGAAACACTTGCCAGCTGGGTCTTGAGTATGTAAGTGGCATGGCTTGAAGACAGTAAATCAGGCAGAGCCTTTGCCACCAAGTCAAGCCTGTCAGCATTTTTAAGATACAGGAGTGGTGCTGCAGTCTCTGGAGACCAGATTCACTGACCTCGAGGTCTTACAGTGCTGACTGCTCTGAGAGCTGTGAGATGGGTCTGGAGGATGCCCTTAGCTTTGAGAAGTATGCTTTCCCTGTGGCACGAAATTTTACTGAGCTTTTTTATGGAGATACCTGCCACACTTTGAAAAATCACATTTTCCTGCTTTCATTTGTGAGAAACTGCTGCTGGCCTGCTGAAATAATAATAAGAAACATGCTAAGGCAAGTCTCTCCCACTGAAGGCATTTATACTCCGTCCTTACAGCACATCCACTGTAAGGGAACATCCAGACAAGCCCTTGCATATGGAAAAGAGACTCTCAGGCACTAATGAAAAATAGGCCATAAAAGTAAGTGGATTTATTTAGTAGATTGTCATCCTCAAAATTTTCAGCTTTTTAAGTTAAAACCTGATTTGAACAAAAGATAAAAATAATAAAAAGAAATGTACACAAATGCCTTCCTTTCAGCGAACATCTGTTTGTCAGCTGAAAGCCAGGCCTAGAGGAATTTAAACGCTAAGTTAATTTAAAAAAAAAGGCAAAGTTAACTTTTTTTTGTATCTATGACTAAGCTACAGAATTCAACCAGAAAAGTGCCATATCAGCCTCTGTGACCACAAATTGCCTAAAGGACACCTGCTCTGACAGCATGCCCCCAAAAGTGTAGCTCACTCAATAGCTACCCCTTGGTACCAAACAGAGAAATTGGTCTAGTAAATACTGTTTCTCCTCCACTTCCCTTGCAAAAAGTCCTTTTCCTATTTCACAGAATCACAAAATATTCTCAGTTAGAAGGGACCCACAAGGATCATCGAGTCCAACTCTTAACCAGCACAACTGCCTCCCTGGTGGGAATTGAACCCCCCTATTTCAGCCCAAAGGAAGAATTGCTTGATGATGCCTAACTGTAGTACATTCTAAAAACTACCTAAGATATTTAAAACTCACTTACTACTGTCTCCTATGGAGCATGTTTCATAATGGCAGGGATCTGCTTTTCTCTGCATGTGTGGACTGCTTCACCAGGTATATATAAAATATTTTTTGCTACAAAGGATTTTTTCTTGGCAATTTAAAACAAAAATAAGTTTGGATGAAGAATACATGCACAATGCTAGTAAAGGGGTACATTCTTCCAGCAATGAATGCATTTGAGAATAGTTACATGGGCTGCAAAGCATTTTTTTCAAGCTGAAGCTTTGCATGGATACTTCCTGCATATATATGAAAGACTACTGTAAAGCAAAGATTTACACTTGGAAAATGCTCACTTTAGATGCTGTTCCAAGCAGTAGATGACCTTATTAGAGGCCCAACAATTTTACAGGATAAGCCTGCTTAACTTCCTTACATTTAGCTCAAATATACATATATCAAAGCTGAATTGATACTTCATTTTGCAGCAATTTGGGACTTTCCTTGCAGCCAATGAGCAGACATACCAAACACTTTTTTTTCTTAGAACCCCATAGGTACTAATATTCTTTGAAGTTACTTACGGGATGAGGAGAATTGAAATATTGATGTGCCAACATGTGTTGCTTAATCACTGTGGCATTTTTGTTACTCCTACTTTCAGCTACCCACATTATAATTGCTGCATAGCTCGTCCTTCCTTACTACATTGCTCATCCTTCTTTGATTTGCACCAGATAGGCACTGAAGGGATGAATCAGACTGCCTGATGGAAATCTAATTACTGACCTTGAGAACACTCAAAATAGCCACATAAACAATTCCACAGAGCTGAAGGCTATGGTAGCACATATGGCTTCCTGTTTTGCTCCTGATCTTTTGCTCTAAACAAGAGGTTGTAAGTCCACCATTTAAAGAAGGGATCCCGACACTGCTAAATATTATTCTTTCTCTAATTTCGCTCTAAGGAAGAGATAGGTATCTTATTGCTCAAAAGACTAAACTTCTGTGATTTCAGATGTGTGTAAAGTAAGGTCATATGTTAATGCTTGTATTAGATATATGATGGAGCATTTGTCATGGGCAGAGCCCTTTTGTTCTATTGTAAAACTTTTCTCGTTTTTACTGGAACAGACAATAGGCTGCTTTTTCATATACCTCCTTCCCTCTCCTGCAAGGCATATGGCCAGGGGAGGGGCTTTCTCCTTTTTACTGGACAAACAATAGACAATTCTTTGTCTTATCTTCCCTTCTTGGCAAGGCATGTGACTAGAGGAGGGGCCTGAGGGCTGGGGCAGTCTGAGTGATGGCCAATGGCATGTGAAGACATGCCCACAAGGCATGTGACATGGGAGGGGCCTGAGGCCCTATAACTACAGCTGCTGGGCTCACAGGAGGGGGTTTGGGGATCTTCTGGACTAAGGAAGCCTTGTTTTGCCTCTGATCTCTGCCTCCGCCATTTTGCCCAGGACCACGTTGGCCAGTAAATACAGAAGTGGAGCCTTGCTAGAGTAAATGTGAATGCCTCCCAAGTACATTTATGTTAGTATGAAGCAGCACTAAAAGACTAAATGACTTCTCAGTTGACTAGAAATTACATTTCACGACTACATACTTCACACAGGACCAAGACTAAGGTTTTGCTATTCAGTGAAAATTGATTTTGTATAATGTAATAGTTGTGTTTTTTAAAGAGCATCATATGTCAGTAGCCCTGAAAAATGTTTATGAATTTGCACAGTGTTATCTGTACATTTAGTGTCACAGCAACTTAGTGCAATATATTTTAAATTATTAGTTTATAAAGCTTCAGCTGAATTCAGTTTAAAGTGATACAACTCTTAACTGCAGAAGAGTAATTTAGGCAGAAAAACTTATAAAGAATTAACACATTACAGTAGCTTTTTAAAACCACTCCTATTCCTTTGTGAGCCAGTCTTTGCCTTGCAGTAAATGAGATCAATATTTTCATGAGCTGAAACCAACAAGAAATAAGTGTGTGAAAGTGTCATTCAATTGCTTATTGAAATACAATTTAGCAAATGCTAACTTATTCTGTTGTATGATTTTAGCAGGAGTAATTTTTACCAATTTACCTACAGAAAGTAAAGATATGATGATAGAAGTAATTTTGCAGCATATTCTTCCCTGACAGAATTTAATGCATAAAAATTCAGCTTTCATGTATGTAAAACTCAGCATTGTATTTTCATTTTTTCATAATAGTGGCTTTCATTTCATTATTTCAGTCACTGTGGAGCTTTCTTTTCATAGAAGATGTGGCATTTTGGCAGAAGTTTTAAAATACTAAGAATATGAAGAGTGAAGAGAAATGCTTCAGCTGTGCCTGAACTGAAAAGATAGGATGACTATATACGAAAAGTCACCGTATGTGTCTCCAGAGTGCTGTCAGCTCTGGACTGAGAGATAGTATTAAAGTTTTCGAGCCATCCTATGGAGACTGAATGAAATTGGTTCCAGAATGACAACAGTGTGTCAGAAATTAAAACTGGGGTGAGAAGAGTGAAATTATCTTTCTGGTCCTTTTCATCCTGCATCAGAGTCCACAGGCTGGGATTTACACAAGTGTGCAACTCTTAGGGTTGAACTCCAGTTGATCCAGATCCCACCTAAATTGTTAAATCTATTTCACCTTTATGAGTGATCCAGTTGCTCTGCTTTTTATGATTTTCTACCTGGGAAGACAAAAAATTCCTTAGGCAACTCGCTGTTTGGTCTGTAATTTCCCTGGACACTCACATTCACTTGTTCACAAAGGCTCAGCAGACTCTGGGGAGAATGGTCCATTTCTTCAGCCACTTCAAACAGGGTTGAGTGCCTGCCCATGGCTCATGAGCTGCATGGCTGGAGTTGGCAAGGAGCACTCTCCTTTCTCTCCTCCCTCAGGTCTGGACTCCTCTTGCCAGCCAACCCAAGTCTCCAGCCCAGGACAGGAAGAGCAAGACTATCCTAACTCTTTACTATCTCCTTTCTTAGGAAAAAGGCAACGCCCTTTTCCTTCTGTATTTGTCCATCCCTTCTTTCACCAACTCAGAAGGCATTTTTGAAGACAGAGAGATCATCTACAAAGTTTTGCCTTATATTCTGGGTAATAGAAAGGGGTTTGGGCCTCTCAGAATTAAAAGATCATTTTCAAGATGTCATTTTCAAATGGCCTTCCAAGATGGTGTTTTGCCTTTCTCTCCTTTCCCATTCATTTTCCATGAACCAGGTTTTGGAATGGGTTTACTCGTTCCCCAATAGAGGATTTGTAAGACTTGGAAGGCTTTGCAACCCCAGCCACTCACATATGAGGAAGCATCCAGACACCTCAGGTTACAATGTGGCATGGGGAGAGTCCTTTTGTTCTACTGTAAAACTTTTCTCCTTTTTACTGGAACAGACAATAGGGTTTCTTTTCTTATCCCCTCCCCCTCTCTCCCTGCAAGGCATATGGCCAGGGGAGGGGCTTTCTCGTTTTTACTGGACAAACAATAGATGATTCTTTGTCTTATCTTCCCTTCTAGGCAAGGCATGTGACTAGGGGAGGGGCCCAAGGGCTGGGGCGGTCTGAGTGATGGCCAATGGCATGTGAAGACACGCCCACAAGGCATGTGACATGGGAGGGGCCTGAGGCCCTATAACTACAGCTGCTGGGCTCACAGGAGGGGGGTTTGTTTGTGAATCTTCTGGACTTAGGAGGCCTTGTTTTTGCCTCTGATCTCTACTGCTGCTGTTTTGCTCAGGACCACGTGGACCTTTGACTCCTCATGTCAGAACAGCCTTCCCCCCTGCCAACCGCTGGATCTCCCTGCAGCCCCTTGGACATTTCAGGAAAGGATCACTGGCT
>WEKX01007762.1:22436-44679 GCA_013390025.1 Pitta sordida
ATATATATATATTTGTTATATTTTTTTCTTTCTCCCAGTAGAGTTCTTATTTCTCTCTATATATTATTCAAGTATTTCTAAATTCATACTCTGTCTTAATTGATGCCAGGACACTATGGTATTGTCATTCCTGCCCCATGTGAATAAAATATGAATTTCTAGGCTTCACAGGTTATTCTGAATTGGAAGGGACCCACAGGATCATCTAGTCCAACTCCCAAGAGAATGCCCACCCAGGGATCAGGCCCACAAGCGTGGAACCATGGGCACCACCCTCCATCCATCCAAGCCTCCCACCATCTAGACCATGTCACTGAGCTCCTCATTGAGTCTTCTCTTAAAGACCTCCAGGGATGGTGACTCCACCACCTCCCTGGGCACACCATTCCAATGAGCAATCACTCTCTCTGTGAAAAACNTTATTGGAATCTCTCCATCTCTCCAGCCTGTCAAGGTCCCTCTGAAGGGCCCTCCCATGAAGTTATTCCCCATTACCCTCAAAAGTAATAAGGGCCAAAGTGTTTCAAATTCCACTTCTACAAGGAGGTGTTCAGGATTTGCCTGCTTCTTGGAGACACAGTTACAAAAGGGTAAAGAGAAAATGATTTCAGTTTAGGTTTCTTATTTCCCACCTCACACTAGAACTTGCCATAGAATAAAAGAGAACTGATTCAGAGTTCTTCATGAGGTAAGAAGAATTGGTTACACTTGAAACAAGAAATGACTAGAGTGCCCATTATTAAAAGAAAAGCATTTGAAGCTCTCTACCACTCTTTCCAGCTTAAACAAACAAACAACAAACCCCAAAACTAAGCAAACAAAAAACCCCACAAACCCCAAACAAACAAAACACAACACAAAAAACAAAACAAAAAGTTCCACAAGAAAAAAAAAGAAAAAAAAACCCCAAGAAACCTCACAAGACCAAAAACCAAAACAAACAAAAAAAAGAGGAGATGAAAGTACTTGGTACTTATGGCTAGAAGAGAGGAGGATTCAACATCTTCCCAACCATTCTTCAGCACTACATTTATTACACCAGTAGGTGTTTTTTGGACCTGACAACACCATGTTTCTAATTTAATCACTCACTAGCTGTCTCTAGAGTCACTGTGAATGTACAATGAATGCATATAAGTAATGTGATTGAGTGAGAAAGAAATAACAGTATGGAAGGCTGCATTTTTTTCAAGAACATCCGACTTGCAACTTCTCTCAGAAAACTGAGGAACAGCTTATTTCCCAGCCGTGCTGTGGTGGCAGGAGTGAAGAAGGTTAATCTAGATTGCTGTTGGGCAGCTTTCCACTGGAAAAAGCTTGATCAGCACAAGGAAGTAGAATTTGACAACTTAGCAGTTTGCATTTCAGATACAGAATAAAGAAGTAGTATTGTGATGTGGTGATGGAACCAGTAGAGAAAATGCTCAGGTCTAATTCTGGTGGTGAATTTTTAAGCAGTTTTCCCACGCGTTGGCAAACACTTTTGTTTCTTAAAATGAAATGCTGAGACTCTAAATCTATTACATGAGGCTCTTTTCAACTGACTGTATGCTTGCATGCATTTGGAAGTATGTATGCTTGTGAACAGACAAGGAGCATTAAACCAGAAAAGACCACGTGTTCCACAGCAGATACCACTGGTGTATGGCTGCTAGCTCTTCTGTAGAGATTTTAAAATGAGCAACAGGTTTGCTGCAATGAAACCAGTGCATGCCATGGCTTCAGGGAAAGCTTAACTAGTGTTATTTTACCTAGAATTAAGTATCCCAGAAGAGTCGACCTCTTTGGGGTAGAAACAGAAGTTGCCGTTCAGAACAGTGCTGAATTTGATTGCATGCACTGACTGCATACCTAGCAAAGAAAATCTCAGCACAGCCTGAAGGAAAATTATGTTGACACTTACAGTATCCATTATACTTATTATCAAAAGTTGAATTTTCAGTAATTACCTATATAAAGAGGCTGACAGTCAAATCCTGATCTGCTTACTTGGGCCAGGTTTGGAAGTATGCTTGCTCAGCAACATAACCCCATGCTTTGAACTTGAGGAGCAGTGAGGGAGACCTGGATGTCTACAAGTGTTTGGCTGACCTTTCTGCATGGTTAATATTGCACAGAGTTTGTTAGGCTGTCTGTTAGAAAAAAAAAAAATATTGGCTCAGAGCAGTGGGTGATTGTATTGTACTAAAACAAGAAAACAAGCTTTCTCTGTAAGAAAATACAAGCAACCAGAAGCCACATTGCACATTCTCTGTCATTTACACTAAAAAAACCCTCAAACCCAAGCAAACAAGAAGTTTTCATCTGACAGATGTGCAGATGAAATGATAGCTTTGTGCCAACGACTTCTGGTCAGATTTTGTCCCTCAAAAATGGGCTGCTTCCTTCACAAGCACAGTCATTGTACAGGTTTCCTGGACAGTTTTTTAAAGAAGGTAACCTTTTCCAGAAGTTGACAAATACCTTTGCTAGACTGACTTAGAGCAACACGATGAGGCTACTTCTTTTTTTGACTGTTGACAGGCTCTGGAAAAAACAAGCTCCTAATGAAGGAGCTTCAGTTAAGTGCTTACTTATTGGGGCTGCTTAAGTACAAATAGGCTTGACCTAGGTTTTAGTCAATAATTAGCATATGAGAAGAGAATGTATAAAGACGTACGTATCTCAAAATCCTTTGTGTGCACAGAGAATCAATGATATTTTTTCCCTTAAATGTTATCAGTGGACTTAGCATCCCAAATACCTTGGTTTAGGCTGTGCTGTTTCTGAGACATGGCTCTACATTGCAATTTTTAAAATACTTTGGTAGAGAGATCCAGTGAAGGCATTACATTTTCCCTGAAATCAGTTCTGTAGTGGAATGGGAGCCTGGCTCCTCCCTCCTTGCACAGGGACAACTGAATAATGCTCCTGTGCATTTAACAGCTAACCTCCATCTTTTTTCTGTTGCTACAGCTCAGACTGTAACTGAATTTCAGCACTTTGTTAGAGGGTATCCTAAACTCACTCTTGGCAGACAATGACCAGCCATGGTTATGGGCCTTCTATCCCCTATTCCCATTCCACAAACTTCCTCCCTTAGGGAAAGAGTGTCAACAATGCCCATGACTGTTCAAACCTCTATCCCTCTAACACAACCATTAATTACCATCAATGGAAGACTAACTCCAATCCTGCCTGCTTCATTTTAGGTGTTTTTCTTTAGGAACAGCACAAATCAATCCCTGAAAGTGATCTGAATCAGTGCAGAAAAGGTGGAAGTTGAAAGTTCTAGAAATAGGCATCGCAATCACCCTGCACTTCGAAGGGATGAGAGTCTGTCCTGTGTACTAGAAGAAACCTTGACAGAACACAACTGGCATTTAAATCCATTGACTGATTATTACAATTACCTGTAATTTTCCCCTGAGGGCGTTTATTTTCTAAACATTAAATGAAAGTGTCTAAATGTACTCATTCTGTAGTTAAACAACATCTTTATCTCCTGAGAACATCTCCCTGTCCATAACAGCCTGTCTAGTCAGGTATATTTTATCCTTTGTTGTCCCCAGTCGTGTTGAGTTCACACAACTGAACACCAGGTTTTGCAATGTGTTGGGCTATTTCTTGCTTCGCTGTCCTGATTGTTTTGTCCTGAGGAGATGAGAACGGCAGTTCGAGATCTGCCTTAAAGAGCAGTCCATGCATCATGCCTGCTCAATTGGTTAAAAAGTGTAACTCACTAATCAAACTTAGCTCGATTCGTTTCCTCACCGTAAAGATCCGTGAGGCATTTCTAATTGGAACTTGTTCTGTGTACGGTAAGCAACCAAATAACACCAGGCTCTTACTTCAGAAAAGTGTTGTTACTAGCAACCTGCAGCCCATGAATTCCCGGGGAGGGGGTGGGGAGGAGTTGAGTGTGTGATGTCCTTGGACAGCGAGATTTTCTGTAACTACTGTTACACGAGAGATCGCAGGTGCGGTGTGTCTTGCCAAGGTAGCACGACGCAAATACTGAGTGAAGGGAAAATCGTTTTTATTTCCTCGCCTTTCCCCTCCAGCCCCGCGAATCGGTCTCTCCCCTCGGCCCGGCTGGACCCGGGAGTCCCCGACGGCGGCCCTGCAGCGGGGGACGGGAGGGGGCTACGCTCAGAGGGGACAGATCCGGCCGTCGAGTTTTTCCGCGGCCGCCTTAGAAAAGCCGTTTCGGGGAAAAGGCATTGCAGTCTCCCCCCTCCGAGGAGACATCGGAGCGGCAGCGAGGTGGGGACGCCCGGCGGGGCGGGCGGTGATCTCCCCCCTAAGGGGCAACACAAAGGCGACTCCGAGGGACAGAAAGGTCCCACCTCTTCCGAGGGTCCCACGCGCGGCTTGCCCCCCGCTTTCGTCCCCGCCCGCCCCGTCTCACCCCCCTGGCTCCCGCCCCCGNGGGTCCGCCCCGCCGGGGCCCGTGGGCGGCGACGTGGCCAGCGACAGCTACAACAATCTCTTCCGCGACGTCGAGGGGCTGCGGCGCCTGGGGGTCTCCCACTACCGCTTCTCACTGTCCTGGGCCCGGCTGCTGCCCAACGGGACGGCGCCGGTCAACCCCGCTGGGCTGGAGCACTATCGGCGGCTGCTGCTCCGCCTGCGGGAGCTGGGCGTCGAGCCCGTCGTCACCCTCTACCACTGGGACCTGCCGCAGGCGCTGCAGGATGCCTTCGGGGGCTGGGCCAGCCCCGTCCTGCCCCAGCTCTTCCACGACTATGCCGAGCTCTGCTTCCGGCATTTCGGCGGGCAGGTGCGCTACTGGCTGACCATGGACAACCCCTACGTGGTGGCCTGGCATGGCTACGGCACCGGGCGGCTGCCGCCCGGCGTGCAGGGAGGCCCACGCCTGGGCTACCTGGCGGCCCATCACCTGCTCCAGGTAAATGGTGGGTGGCGGGAAAGGGCCCTGGCAGCTCCATGGCACCCAGGTCCTGCCAGGAGGGAGGGTGTGGAGGCCGCCCTTAGCCCGCCCCGTCGTCAGACTTGTTCCCTGGTTGACCACTGGCGTGGAAGACAAATGGGTGCGCCAGACAGAATAGGGGCAGCTGATCTTTTGGCAAAGGATGGCAAAACTCAGAACTGGGAGGCAGGAACTTTGCAGCTGTGATTACGGGATTTCGAGTTGGGGGAAAGGTGCAGAGTTAAAGCACTCTCTGTCTTTTGCAGAAATGTCTAATCCTGCCCCCAACAGTTCGATTGCCATTCTGGGTGTTTGAGGGGATGGATTTAACTCTGTGCCAATTCTATGCTGGCTTTATAAAGTGGAAATGCTTAATCAGACTGTGGAGAGGATTTGCGTATTTGATGTAAAAATCTTACTGAATTAATGAAGATGTTAGAGGTGGCCAAAATGTTTTACAGAGACATTTTCTTGACAAAGTATGGTGTTTTTTTGAGTGTGAACACATTTTGAGAAAAGAGACCCTCCGTTCCCCAGTTAGTCTGGTAAATGGCAGAGGTAGTTTGCTGTACATACTTAATTTTTATCAGTATATGTTGTATTTGCAGGAAGCAACCTGTCAGGATTTTCACATTAGTGGGGATTTCTGTTTACACATAGAGTGAGGTATCAAGACATTGGGATTTTTTTTCCATGTTTCATGAATAATGATGCCAGCCTATGATGGGAAATAAAACACAGATGCAATTAAGACCCAAAGTGTACACTGGTTGTTAGTGCTCTTTTCTTGGCATGTGATCTTTTTAGCATACTGTGATTTACATTATAGTTCCAGCTCTTCTGCTGGTTAGATCGCCAATTCTGAAATCACCTGAAATCACAGAGAAGATCAGGAACGTGCAGTATATGCAGAGATGCTCACATTGCCGACTCCTCCAGACAGGAGTCCTCAGTAGAGCAGAGGTAGAGCCTAACTCTTCAGCACAGAGAAGTGAACAGCTTTAACTCTGTGAGCTGCCTTATCCTTCTTACATGTCCGTAGCTTATTGATACTAGACCTTTCAACTTGTGCAAGCAATGAAGTAGGAAGCTACATAGTATGGCTCCTTCACGGCCTGATATCCATAGAGAAAATGTATGTCATGGTGTAAGAAAAGATTAAGTTCTACCATATATGGCAAAGAATGAATTACATTTTCACGCACAAATTAAATTCTTGTCTTACATGGGTCTTGAGTGATTGACTTTGCAACTTCTGTGATATTCTTTAATATGTGTCTGCGGGTTGCATATAATTTTGTAGGTAAGTTTGGTCATTTCTCAGCCTTGATTTGAATGAGAAGGGCCTACAGGTGTACCGCTTTATGACATGGCCTGCAGGATGTGTGCAGCACCAGGCGCTGCTGCTGTGACATACAGTCCTCATAGACCCACCAGAAAAGATGTGGTTGTACCATCCCACACAAAGAAAAATGCCTTTCAGTTGTCTAACCTTTAGCTTCTTATGTCTGGTTCCAGGCTTCTTACTAATCCTTTTTCCTTCTCTCTGTCATTCTTATATTTTACTTTTTTTTCCAGGGAAACTGAGCTTACAGAACATGTTTGTTGTTTTTAAAGATAAAATGTGTTGTCAGAAATGTTTGGTTCTTAGCAAATGAGCAGACTTACTCTTAATATGCATGTTTTCTGACTTCTTTTTTCCTTATTTACAATAGGCAGTTTTAAGTGTCTTCTCTCAGCATGTATTCAAATCAAAGACTCACAGAAGTGGAAAACTAAAGCTAGTGAAAGCTGATGTCTACTAATTTATTTTGCTGGCTGCTAATTATGATAAAATGCAAAATAATTTCCTTTAAGTTCTTTAAAATTCAACAAATATAAATGTGGATTTTTTGACGTATTTTTTGAGTGACTTATTTATTATCTGAAGAAATAATCTAATAAGGATTTGATTCAGTTTAGATTGTTCAATTTAGGGCTGGTGGAAACAGGGCAATGAAGTTTGATTTAAGTAATGATATTTGAATTTAGCTTCAATGGATTTCATCATATTGTACTGTACTGATTTTTTTAAATTACCTTTTATTTTTCTGAACACCTTTAAGTGTTTCACAACAGATGCTAAGTGGACGGAGTAAGAGACACTTTTTAATAAACAGGAGAAAATAAAAATAGTGTAAAAAACTTGTAAGAAAAAATTTTATTAATGCATTCTTGGTTTGTTATTGAAGGATGTTGATCAGTATTCAGTGAAAATTTCATCCTTTTATAGTGTTGCCACTCACACTTGTCACTTTTGATATGTCTAAGCCCTTCAAATGTGGTAAGAAATGGAGAAAGCCGTAGACGTTTATTCACAAAATAAGTGGAATGGATCAAGTGTCTTTTATGAAAGTTGGCATTCTCTTGACTCAAGAGCCAGAAAATGTAATGCCAGCAATCTGTCATATGTGTGATCCATCTCTTTCTCCATATAGGAGTTGAGAGGTCAGTGTATTGTGTTCTGGTTTTTGCAAATGCATTTTTTCATTAATGGTTCACAGCATGTTGTCTGAGTTGAACATACTTGGATTTACTCAATATAAACAGCATTTGCAGAAACAGAAGAACATGTCCTTTCCCCGAAGAAGTGAGTGGAATTGCTGCCTGGAAACCAGTCACATAGCAACAGACTGATTTCTATTCCAAAACTCTTTCCAAAACAAAAGGTAAGTACTCTTTTGTTGACCTTCAATGCTAAAGCTAATAAAGTATCAGTAATTTCAGCATAGGAGAGTGATCTTTTATTGGTGTGTATCGTTTCTTTCAAAAGTCAGACAACCTTCAAACTTTCACTCAGTGCAAATGGAGTGATTTGGGATTTTCCTGAAGTAACACAGCTCATCGTATTTATGAAGATACACAGAATTTTTAGAAAAAAGGAGGACTAATTCTAAGTAATAGTATTCTATTCTTGCTTTCTTACGGACTTATTCAAAGAAGAAATTGGTTCTGATCTGGTTTTGATTATCAGTTGGGTAGTATATTCTATGGCTGTCAGTTGGGTAGTGATTATTCTAATCATTAATCGTTTGAGTCACGTGTCTCACATGTCAGAGATGTCAAAGAAGTGCAGTCAAAAATAGTGCAAGTTCAGATCTGATGTTGCAGGTTTTTGTGCCAGTAGCTACTGAAGGTTGTACTGTGGTCACAAATTATGTTAAAAACTGTAGTGAACGTTTTTCAAGTTTTAATCATCAAAAGAAAAAAATGAATTGACTTTCATTTTAAAATACGATAAACAGAGGAGTTTGATTTTCAAAGATGCACATTTTATTCGCATTAGCTCCAAAGATAGTATTTGTAACTTTCTCCTTGTTTTCAAATATTCCACTGTAACAAAAAAAGCAGTTTGTTATCTTTACAGAGTACTTCTTTGATTTTTAATTATATCAGGACTGCAAGGAGAATAAAGTATTATCATGGAAGAATAAGAGTGGACCTTCCTCAAGTGTAGAGGTTCTATAACTTGAAAAGCTTTTTAGAGATCTTAGGAAATCTTACTAAAACTCAACAGGCAGGACCTGGAAAGACTATGCTGAAGTATCTGAAGTGGGATGGAAGCAGAATTTGTGTGTTCTTTGTGTGAAAGGAAAACAAATCAAGCCCATAGATGTGTTAAGTCCCACTTCAACTCTTTTGCTGTTTTTTGGTGAGGACGAGAATTTCTTGAGGGCCTATGTTCATAATGAAGTTTTTAGTGATTAATAGTTGTGGCTTTATAGCCGTGAATCTCAGTGCTAAATTCTACTGGCAGCCCCAAATCTTTATTTTCATGTCTCATTTGAACTGCAACATGCCTGATTTTTAATTGTTGTAGCAACTGTTGCTGGAGGTACCTTGGTGATATTTCTTGGTCCTATCCAAAGCAGTCTAGTTTGCTTCCTTTTTAAATAGCATACTTTTCATGTTAGGCAGGGCTCTGCTCAGTGCTGGAAAAATGACTACTGGTTAACACCAGTTTGATACATATAAGAGCATTTAGATTTACAACATAAAATTCACATCTGATAAAGTCTCACTGAGTACCAGTGTAAAGCTGTTTGCTCCTTGATCCCGTTTCACTGAGCATTGATAAAGTCTCATGCAGTATGAGATATTCTTGATTTTCCCTTCAACCTCTTTCCTCAAGCAGAAGAGATCCTGTATTTGTTGTAGTTTTGAGAAATCCAAAGTGAATTGTGTGGTAGAACTCTTGTTACCACTTTTCCAGTTTCCAATTTACCTTGTTTCTGTGCACAGTTTCTAGTACTTAAAAGTAGTTAGTTGATGGGCATAATTCCTGCCTGCACTTGGGACCTGGAAAATAAAGCCTAGCTTCAGTTTTTGCGGAGTGAAATGTGTATTTCAGTTCAAGACAGTTCACCATTTTTTGGTGCCTGCCTTTCCCTTCAGATTGAATGCTAGGAGCTCTTCGAGCTTTTCCCATGATAGGTCAAGTAGAAACCTCTATTCTGCAACCACCAGCAGGTTGGAAGTACAGAGACAGTCCTTTCTGTTGAAAGTGTCTTCTGTAAGGAAGGAATGCTTTGTCATGTAAGAGAAAGTTGTTTCACTTATCACATACCCACCTTCTAGAAGGTCAAGTTCTGATCTCTCTTGATTTGGGAGAAATTAAATCAGAATACGACTCTGTCAGTGTCTTGGGCAATTATCTTGCTTATCTCACATTTATTAACTGTTTCTTTGAGGTCAGGTTGGATGGGGCTCTGAGCAACCTGATATAGTGGCAGGTGTCCCTCCCCATGGCGGGAGGGTTGAAACTACATGCTCTTTAAGTTCCCCTCCAACCCAAGCCATTCTGTAATTCTGTGATTCTATGATAGGTTGTAGCAAATGCATGACGTGTGTTACTCATTTTAGTATTAAATAAAAACTACTTATGCTTGCATATTTGCCTGCCAAAGCATATAGAAGGGTGTCACAGGTAAAACTGTGAATGCTGATACTAGATTAAATCAGAAGAATGAAAGAGAAGAATATAGTTGTAGACAGCATTTCAGAATGTTTAGGAAATTGTTGAAATGAAGACCGGGCAGATCTCAGTCTGTGCAGGTGATTCATAGAACATGACCTTGAAAGAAGAGACTAGCTACTGGAGGAAGAGCTGAATTACTTCACCTGAGAGAAGATGTGTAAGCAGAAGGAGGTGAGTTGTCAAGAAGGAAGAATCATGAAATACAAAAGGGGAGAGTGATGTTGGCCATAGCAAGGGACTGGAGCCTTCAGTAAAATGGGAGTAGGAGACCAATGAGACCAGGGAAGGGAAGGAATTAGATTCATACTGATGCTCTCTGGATCTCTCCAGATACTTCTGGAAATAAATATCAATCACTGGGTGAAAGTTCATAGTTAAAAGACCATTTGCACACACAGGGAAAGATAAAAGTTCTTTATCAATACAATTAGATTGACTCTTAGAAGTCATGGATAACTTTGCAGCAACAAAAATCTTCTTGTAAGACAGCCAGAGTAGTTTGAGAAAAGAGACTTGATGCTTTTGGTGGCAGCTGCGGTGAGAGTACCAGCAAGCATGTATTCTTCCTCTTTGCTTGCAAACTCAGAATGATATATGGGATGATTTAAATCTGAGAACATAGTTCAATGAAACAAATCCAATCTGCATTAACGGTAAACTGTTTAGAATACCAGTGATGGCAACTTATGGCTAGCTGTGGTAGCTTCAAGTCGAAACTAATAGCACAAAAGACAAGAAGCCTGGCCTGTTAAGTTTGTGGTATGTCTCTCTGGAGATCTGTCGGGAAAAGTCCTTTGATATGCTTGCTAGAGTAAGCATTTTGAGAACCTCTGAGTTTGGCCACATTGAAGCATGTTTTTATTGCTTAATTTTTATGCATGTTTAGTTCGAGAAGAGAGAGCATTTTATGTTACAGAGAACTGCAAAAGTTTGAAGTTTAGCTTTGTTTTGATTCTGAAGAAAGACAACCAAGCCTAAACTAACCCATATTATCAATTCTCCCGCTTACTGAAATCTTTATAGATGCTGTTTACAAAAGCTTACTAGGAACCAAGAGACTGAAATCACAGGTGATTCCAGTGTCATCAGACGGCTGTGTCTTTGTGACATCTGCATGATGACAGTACAGGGGCTTTTGCATTTCTCAGGATCTGACCAGCCTGGGAGGCTGAAAGTCCAGGGAATGCTGCAAGACACCCTGCTTTTCAGCAAGGGGTTGGACTGACAGGGAGCCTGTCACTCTGGTTTGCACATGATAATTTTGTTGTTTACTCCATAGGTCTCATGTTGACAGCTGAGATATGACTTTTGTTTTAGTCAGCTTAGCCCACCTCTAAAGACAACTGATTAGTTTAAAATTGGCCAGGAGAGATTTTACTGTGAAAATGCCTTGCAATTTTGTGAGTCCAAAAGTCAACTCAGGAATCGTTTTGTAGGTTAATCAGTTAATGCCCTCACTAAAGAGTAGAAAATGTTGGTGTCACTGGGATTATATTTTACAAGCTATTTGCTTTACAGTTGGAAACAGTAGCATCTGTTTGTTTTGATCCTGCTTCTAGAAAAGACATCACATGGTTGGGTGGGAAAAGGGGGTAGACTTGTAGCTGCTGGTCACACGTTCTGGTAAGAGTTCACAGTGATTTTCCAATGCCTTTTCTCAGTCAGCTTTTTTCTTGTTCTCTTGAATATGTAATAGCTCCACTGAATCTCTTGTTTTCAGAGCTGAGGGCAAAGTTTACTCAATTTGTTTGTTTGACTTTCAGCATTTTAAGAAATGATACAATTTTTTGCTGTAGGCATGAAACTGTTGAACGTAGTTATTGATTAATTATTCTAATTATGATTGCTTAAATACATACGGAAATGATAGAATGATGCAGCATATCTTTTGAGAAAGTAGGTTGAGAAAATATTGTACTGTCAGGCTGAGTGATTATTTTTTGGTGTTTTCTATTTATTTATTTATTTAATTTGCTTAAAAATCAATTCAAGAATTCTGTCCTCATGTTTGAAATGAAAATTCCTGACTGTGCAGTGGCAACATACTTTTTGTAATGCACTTATATAATTCTTCATTTCTTTTCCCTCCATGCTACAGCGCTAACTTGGGTACAAAGGATGCTTATGGAGAGAAGAGCCACCACAACAGGATGTTCATCACCAGTTACATATACCATAAGGAAGCAAAATCCCGGCCAGAAAGAGTCATAACAAAATATGGAGTGACAGGAAAGAGGAGCATTAGGAAAACAGACAATGCATGAGGGCCTGATGAGATGTGGAAGTGACTGGCCATGAGTGGAAATGCAGCAGTTGGATTTATGGGACAGTACTGCATTTTTGTGTGTATATTTAGCACTGAAAACTAAACTTCATGTGAAGTGAGATGGCCTGGAGTCACCAGGAAGGAGTTGTTCCTTGGTTTGTTCTTTTTTCATAAATGCCGTATCAGGGTTTTTTGAGGAAGCTGACTGGTGATTTAAGGAAATAACTGATTATGCTTCACAAGGATGAGGCCTAATTCCAAGTACCTGCATTGGCTTATGATGTCCACTTGCTGTCCCCACATTGCCACCAGCAGTGCCACTAGCCAGTGAGCAGCCTGCAAAAGAAAGGAGGGACACTACATTGAGTCTGGATTTCTCAAAGGAGCTTAAGGAAAATAAGGGAGAATTGATTTTCCTTTAGCTTTTTTGAGAACCGTGTGACTTTCAAGCACTTAAGGAAATTAGCAAGTTGAACAGATCTTTTCATCTTATCTTTAAGAAAATGTGCATTCACATATTCAAGCAGCATCTCTGCATATGAAGTGTAAGACCTTAGAAATACTGAAGGAGCTCTTGAACTCTGTTTATCATCTTACTTCCCCTCCCATCCGTTAACATGTCTCTTGTTTTGAATGAGAAGAGAATATTGGGGTATATGGTGCAGGGCAGGGAACATAGCTGTGGGATTCAGCTGCAGTTTTGCATCTTCACAATATCACAGTATCACAGTATTAGCAAGGTTGGAAAAGACCTCTGAGTTCATCAAGTCCAACCCATAAGCCAACAGCAACCTATCATCTAAATCATGGCACTCAGTGCCTCATCCAGCCTGCTCTTAAACACCTCCAGGGACAGTGACTCCACCATCTCCCTGGGCAGCCCATTCCAATGGTGGATCACCCTTTCACTGAAGGATTTCTTCCTAATCTTAATTATATGCTTGTTAGGGGAAAAAAATTTTTTCTTCATACCCCCTGTCATATCAGCTGGTTTTCAAAATCTTCTTGATACCTCCTGAACTCACAAAGTAATACGTATAATATAATTAGAGCAAGTAAAAAAGATCTAAACCCTTTGAAACTGGAATTTGGTGATTCATTGAAACCAAAATATTTGAGAGACTACAGTTTTCCAGAAAAAGTTAAGAACTAGGGGAAACAAAAATCAATAATTTTATTTTTATTTTGCTGTGGAAAGTCTCGGTTTTCCATTTTAATGTGATACTGAAAATTTTCATTTTGATACAGTGAGTCAGTCATTTCACACTGCCTTCTATATTCTTTCATTGGATGAGTGCCCACTGCTTCAAATTGGGTCAGTTTACCCTTGTGAAATTGCTGTGTAACCTGCTGCAATATGATTGACTTATTGAAGCTGCAGATTGATGCTTTTTATTCTTTGATGAAAGAAAGAAAACTGAGCTGTCAGGACAAAATTCTTGCACCGTAGCAGTTACTTGGTATCTCATATTTGGAGCTGGTCTGTTTGTGCCACTTCTGTGTGAAACTGTAATTATTCAGTCATTTATCCTGCTCCACTTTCCTATTTTAGGTAAAAGAAAAAGTGGTACTTGAAGGAGGCAGTTACTTAAAAGGGGGGGAAAATTGTAATAAAACCATAATCAAATTGGCACAGTCATTCTAATTCTGAATATTAGAACCAACAAACTGTAGCACAGGGCAGCTCAGAAAGAGCCTTTTCCCACAGACCACAGAGTAGTGAAATAGAGACCACAGGGCAGTGAAATAGAGACTACTTCAAAATTGGTTAGTAGTGAAATGGTTATAGAACAGGTTATTGTAACACTAAGCTATGAAAGGTGAAAACCCTAAACCGCACCAGTCAGATCCAAGTTTACCCAGGCTGGACTCTTCTGGAGAGTAATGTTTCCAGTGTTACTGTTGATTTGGAATAGCGTTGTAGAAACTAGAAGGCACGAGTGCAGGTCTGGATGAGATACTGAGGTCAACTTGCAAGATCTGGTTTTGTGGACTTTTGGCTGGTGGTCAGAATTTAAATTGTTAAGGATGAAAACAGTGATGTTTCTTGAAAGGTGTCTTTTTTCCCTTTCTCCATGGCATGGCCAGGCTCCCAAGATCATTAAGGCATTTCAGCTAAATAATTTGTCTTCTGTTGCAAGTGTTTAGGATTGTGATAATATCTTTGCTTTTTCCTGGATAATTCCTGTGGCTCATTATGATGTCTGGAGCATTTGGCATTTTTTTCCCTTGTGTTAAGTATCTTGGGATTTGCTTTTTGGTTCATAATGCCATGAGCATAGAATCACAGAATCATAGGATGGTTTGTGTTGGAAAGGACCTTAAAGATCATCTAGTTCCAACCCCTTTGCCATGATGTGGCATCCCACCCTTAAGGGGAAGGGAACACCCAAGATCTGTAGATGCTCATGGTCAAAAGGGAACAACAAATGCCAGAGGGTCCACAACTTGTTTTCTGGGCTTCTACACATGGGCAAGGGTGCCTTCCATTAGATCAGATTTCTCAAAGCCCTGTCTGGCCTGACTTACATGGAATGGGGCATCCACAGCTTCTCTGGCCAACCTGTTCCAGTGCCTCACCACCTTCCTAGTCAAGGATTTCTTCCAAATATCTAATCTAAACCTGCCCTTTTTCAGGTTAAGGCCATTCTCCCTTGTCCAGTCTCTACATGCCCTTGTGAAAAGTCCTTCTCCAGCTTTCCTGTAGGCCCTTTTTAGGCTCAGGAATGTGTTAAAATGTCTCTCTGGAGCCTTCTCTTCTCCCGGAGGGGGCATATATTAGATATTATTACATAGCATTTGAGACCAAAAGCTTGCTACAGTATTGCAGGCAACTAAGCTCCATGTTTCGTGTATCTCCTTTCTATGTTTTGCTGAGGGACTGTTCACTTTGTGTGAGTGCTTCTGGGGAATAAATTTTTAGGAATTAAGTGAGTATGAACTAAAAAGAGAGGAATAAGAACGGGTCAAACAAACATTTTAGTAGCATGTTCCCAGTGTGGGAAAGGACCCAAGACCACATAGAAATGCCTGAGATATTTAAATATCTAAGGGCAAAAAATTATACTGGGAGGTATACAGCGACAAGGGAGGTAGTTGGTATGTCAAGTATGTAATTTACCAAAACAAACTTAACTTTTAGAGAGTGAGTCTTGCTGTGGCATATCAGGAAACACTGACATGGAACATAAGATAGAAACAGTAGTATGACAAGCTGCCAGGCAGACTCAGTTTTTTTGTTATGTAATGAAGCAATTCCAGATTTTTTGAGCAACTGGTGCAAGAAACTGAAGATTTTTCTGTGTACCACCTTATTCTGGAACTGCTTTGACAGTAATGAGATAGGCTGGACAGCCTTACCCATTCCAGTGATTCTCGGATTCTACTATTATTCTTCTACAAGAGTAAGAAAATAATACTTTCTCAGTTCCCACATTATGTTTCTGATAATATTAAGTATTGGTCCCACCACTGAATAATTCACTGTTGTTTTGTTCAGTAACTATGCATAGGTTTGAGAAGCATCAGCCCAGAGTCTCAGTTTTGTGTCTCAAACCCACTTTAGTACAGTGGTGAGTGTCCCTGCCTGGCATGTTGGAGACTAGGGGTTCAATTCCCGCTGGGGAGGCAGTGGTGCTGTTTAAGAATTGTACTCCATGATTCGTGTGAGTCCCTTCCAAATCAGAATATTCTGTGATTCTGTGATCTTCAAAGGCTGGAATATGTTCAGAAGACAGGCAGTAGGTGTCATTCTAGAGCACGGCAAATGAAACCACTGCAGTTCTGCACTGGTGGAATGACACTGCTGATGTAAATGCTGAAAAAATGTAGATTATTGCAACTGCAGCATAACATGATAGTTTGAATACAGATACTTGTTCTTGGTGAAAAAGTTGTCTTCGTGTTGTTGATTGTGAAATGGATGGTTTAGCTGAAGTGTAGTCTCTGAGATATGCAAGTAATTTTTTTTCAGCATATCTCATCCAGATGGAGGACCCAGGAGAGTATTCAAGGAAAACCAGTATACCTAACCAAGGGTGGACACAGCCAATACAGAATGACCTATTTTGGTGTCAGTTGGCCACTAGCTCTTGAGCTCTTCTTCAGGATGCTACAAGGAGAGCTGGATGGAGGTTAGAGCATGCAGAGTCTGCACATTCACCTTTGTGTATAACATGAAAATAATTTGTGGATACAACTGGGACAATCTTTAACCTGCAAATATTATCAATAGCAAATGATACTTGCCCAACAGGTGAAAAAATGATGTTAAAGTACCCAGGATTCGTGTCCTCTCTGAGTTACAGATGTCAGCAGCAGGGCGTTTTGCTACTTTGAGTGGAGCTGTAGCATGGAAAATTACTCCTAGCCCACAATTTAGAAGTGTCATCATCATGCTGTCTTCCTTTGAGGTAGTGTTTGCATCAGCTCTGAAACACAGTTTGGCATCTTCTTGGCTTTGCAATAGTTGGTTTTCCAATAACCGTTATAAAAGTGGTTTAATGTAAAGATACGTATTTCTCTTAAAGTGGTTTGGCAGCATTCCCGGTGATCCCAGAGGGAAGAGCCAGCTATGACTTGCTCTCCAGCTATGAGCCAGTTGTCCACAGGGCTGACTAAGGGTGGAGCTGTATGTGCTTTGGCTCTGCACCACAACTAGGACTAAGCTGTCCTTGGCTGCCTGCAATCCTTTGACGTAGAGCTATGTAATTTAAAGTGGTGGGTGCCAGGGTCATACAAGGGTGCCACATGAGGGCTGGTGGTGGCTAGGTGGAGAAATTAGCCGTCCTTTTCCCGCCAGTTGGAACAGATAGGTAAATGTAGACCATATACTGGTCTACATTCCAGTCTCCATCTGGAAACAAAAGATGTCTCCTTCCTTTAGAGCCCCAGAAATTTCTGCAAGGACATTACTGAACCTCATTTCAATTTGAGTAATACAATAGGTATTTATTGGCTGCAATGAGCAGTAAATTTAAAATGTGCATTCAGTCTTCAAAAAAAAAAAAATCTCGTAATTTCCAAACAAAACACAGTTATCTCCAGCCACCTAAGGATAGGTAGCAAAAAGACAGACATACAGCCATCAGGTAGTGCGGAAAAAGATGGTGTTAAAAATAAGCACTTCCAAAATGCTTTTTGTCAGATTTATCAAGAAAGGCAATAATTTGGAGTACAGGAATTCATAGACAGGAAAGCTTAATGAGGATGAGGATTAAATAGATGAAAAAAAGTACAGGTGCAATGGACAGAAAACACTATGAATTTATGAATTTACCATATTCAAGGTCAAACCAGACAGATAGCTTTCTGTGATAAATGATTATCTAGAAAAAGAAAATATGATAAATGTAATCTGTATTTTCAGTAGGACCCTTGAAATGGTAGCACATGGAGAATGACTGTTCCAGTTGAGGAGGAAGAGAATTTTCAGCAGTAGCTGGGAAGGTGCTAAAACAAGTATCACAGTAAGTTGCAGTGAAAGTAGAAGCATCAGGCTCAAGGGCGGTTTGCAGATAAAATTGTTAATATATTTTAACTCCCATGCCTTGGCACAGGCTAGGATTGCACTATGTATTTACAGCACGAGCTAAACATAAGGAAACAGTGCCAGTGCAAAGGATAATTAAGATACTAAACAGATGAACAGAGACTCAATTTTTTTCGTAAGAAGGGAACTTGCTGATCACAGTGTGACCATCAGATGCCAATAGAATCCAGCTGAAACAAAGACACATTTGCTTCTAGTCGATATCAGGTGATGTTTCCAGCAGAGATGAGGAATTACCGTACTAGAACAGGGATTATTTACCTGAGCAAGAACACTAGGAGAGGATATACTTGTTGTCTATAAATAGATCAATGATAGAAAAAAGTGAAGGAAAATAACTAAGTCCAGGGAAAGTTTTAATGCAAGAACAGAAGTATTTAGACTGAACATGAATAAAATTCACCTGAAAAACAGGGGAAAAAGAAAACCATTCATGAAGTGTGACTCTCTAATAGACTTCTAGAGAGAGTTGTATGAACAGAATACCTAGCCTATGTTAAATCTGCATTGGGTTATAAATAGGGTTATGTCATATGCATATATGCCCATAGAAGCAGGGGATTGAATCTGATGCCCATGAGGTTCTTCATAATTTTATAATCCAGTTTTCCTAATCACTAGCAGATAGTAGACACAGGATCATAAATATGGTAAGGACTTTTTTTTTGTCAGTAAGATATTTTTTGTATTTCTGAAGTCAGAATTTTCCCAACATGGTAATACAGGAATCTCTAGAATTTTGTGGGGATCTGAGACCAGAAGAGTCTCAATGATAGCTGAAATCATGAAAAGATATGCAAATGAGCCATGCCCATCACCTTGCCCCCTCAGCCCCGGAAGGCCCGGGGGTGTTCCCACCTCCCTGCGCAATGTGATGGGACAGGGTAGTGAAGGGGGGTCTTCTCTGCCCCTCCCTGCCACCAGGGAGTTCCAGGGAGTCTGTGGGGTTTGCTGCTGGCGGAGGGGGTCCTGGGCCCCTAGGGACGGCCACAACCATGGCACTGCCAGTGAACAGGGTCCCGGCACAGTCCAAGGGCAGGCGGCTGTAATAAACTGTTGACACTGTTTTAAAAAGCTTCCCAACCATGTAACCTTTCCAGCACTCATGAGGGAGTGAACTCTGGGCAGTCTCTGAGCGAGCAAGAGTCCAAGTTTTAGCTCACCATAGGGTGTGCCTGTCCTGCTCCCTGGCACAGCAGAGACACGGAATGTGCATTCATGGCCATCCATGCTCATGTGACATGGAAAAGCCCTGCAAAGAATCTAGGGAAGTCTATGATATCTTTGCGGGAAAAAAAAAAGATGAAGATTTGAAGCTGCAAAATTTGAGCTATGAAGAACTGAGGGATTAGTGTATTACTCACCACTGTCTTCTCTAATACTGTATCATTTCACAAAGCCTTTATAGTACTTTACTCAGAATGTTTCATACTTTTATGTGAAATCCTTTATTGGGTGCACAATGAAAACATCATCTTGTAGGAACTTAGGAAGATTGACAATTAGCAGGACTAACTTCTGGTCTACAGTAGAAAGACCTCAACTTTCATTCCCATTTTTCTCCTGCTGCAAAGAATTATTCCTGAAAGGAGGTATTATGGAGGCAGGACACTCAGGATAGCGGGAACCTTATCTTACTTAATGTATCTTTTAAGTATATTTAATTAAAATATTCAAAACAATGTACTGTAGATTGGAAGGATGAATTAAAGGGTTAAAGGATGTAGGTCATCTCACTCTACTTGGAATGTTTGCATTGTGAGTGTCCCTGCTTCTCATGCGGGAGGCCGGGGGTTCGATTCCCGCCAGGGAGGCAGTGGTGCTGTTTAAGAATTGGACTCGATGATCCTTGTGGGTCCCTTCCAACTCAGAATATTCTGTTATTTTGTGAGTCTGTATACAGGTCCAAACTAGTTAGACTGTGCTCCCTGTGCGCTCAGTGGAGAGACTTTTAAGGCATGATAATTCTGACCCATCTACATTAGAGTGAAATAAATTTCAATGTAGAAGCTCCTGTTTCTCTCCATGACATATAGAGAAACCTGGAGCAAACAGTTCACAGGTTCACAGGTTATTCTGAGTTGGAAGGGACCCATAGGATCATCTAGTCCAACTCCCAAGCGAACGCCCACTCAGGGATCGAGCCCACACGCATGGAACCACGGGCACCATGCTCCATCCATCCAAGTCTCCCATCATCTAGACCATGTCACTGAGCTCCTCATCGAGTCTTCTCTTAAACACCTCCAGGGATGGCAACTCATCACCTGCCTGGGTAGACCATTCCACGGAGAGATCACTCTCTCTTTTTACACAGTAGATCATGAACTTAGGGAATTTATTGCCATGGCTGGTTCTGGAAGTAGGTTGGACCATCAGACTTAGAAAGGGAGTAGGCAAATATATGAACAGTGTGTCCATAGGCATGTGGATGTCTGGGAAATAGAAGGCTAAATCTCAGAAAGTCACTGGGCTCCATTACTCTCTTAAGATAGAAACTTGTCCTATTGCTATCAGAGATGGTACTGGGCTGAATGGACTGTTGATCTGACCCAGTAGAACATCCCTTCTGTCCTTATATTCTATCTCTGTATTGCCAAAGGTGTCCATTGGCTCAGTTTGAAAAAAACATCTAATAAATCCTATCCTAATACTCTTGAATTATTTTATGCTTCAAAGTAGGTACATGAAATCCTTACTGTTTCTTCAGTATTTCTTTCCAACATATTTGCTTTCTTGCCTCTCAGTAGTATGAGAAAAGTGAGTTTTGATTTCTATAGATGTAGCCTTATTTTTTCCCAAGTCCTCATTTTTTCAGAAATTATTTCTCCTGGCAATAAGGCAGTGAGAACTTGTGTATGTGTCTCATGTGGAGTATCTTCTTCAGGAGTATTCATGTGTAAGACAGCATCCAGTGAAAAGTTCAGCTAATGCAATGTCATCTCTTCTGTTTCGTCCCCTCCTTCCTTCCTGCCATTCTTCCTTGCTCCTCTCTTCCTTCCTTCATCTGAGCAAAACCAGATGAACACCTGGCTATTTTTATTGATGTTTGGACAACTGGATAATTACTGGGCTTCCCACTACTCTGCTTCCTCATTGATTGAATCATGATTCCATGTAACTGTAAATCTGTGAATTTTGTAATATCTCAAGCATCATTCTGATTTAATGTATCCTGTCTTAGATGCATTTTTCAATATTCTTAGTACTACCTACCTGTTGAAAGTTGTGTTGGTGTAGCTGTGGCTATTGAAAACCTTTCTCTCAAGGATAAAATGGCTGGTCCGCTCTCACTGCACTATGTGGAATCTCTCAAAGATTTTTTCCTGTTTGATTTTGTAAAAAAATGTCAATTTCTGTACTATGGTTTGTAACCTGAAATAGTAAATGTAAACCCTCTGGCTGCTTACATGAACTTGTACTTGTTTAAAAGTTGAGGAGAGTATTTTAAAAAAATTCAGACGGTGGATTTATTGCTCTTCCTGTCCTTCTTGTCCTCTGTTGTCTAGGACTGGGGCTGTAACACTGAGGTAGTTTACAAAAACCTTTGTGGCTCTGAGATTGTTTGATGGATGTCTTCATGGAAATATGTTGGAAGTTTCTGCTATACTTGTAGCTTTGTCAGTGACTTAGAAATGAGGCATCTCTTCAAACTCTTTACTTCCAACTGCCTTCCTTTAAAATAGTCAATATTTAAGTGGGAGGCATCTGTCTCACTGTTAGATATTGACCTAATTACCATAATTGTAAGTGTACTTCTGACAACTGCCCCCATACAGAATCACAGAATATTCTGAGCTGGAAGGGACCCACAAGGATCATCGAGTCCATCTCCTAAGTAAATGCCAGTATAGGGATTGAACCCACAGCCCTGGTGCCATGAACACCATGCTCTGTCTATCTGAGCTAATCTCAGGGTTGTGTCATCATAATTTTTTTCTTTATTAGTTTTATAACCTAAATCCCTATCCCATTGTCCCATTATCTAGACCTCATCTGTTCCTCATCCAGTCTTTTCTGAAGCACTCCAGGGATGGCGACTCCACCACCTCCCTGGGCAGACCAGTCCACTGAGGAATCACTCCCTCTGTGAAAAAGATCTTCCTAACATCCAGTATAAACATTCCCTGGCACAGCTTAAGGCCCTGTCCTCTTATTCTGGTGCTGGCAGCCTGANATACAGGTCCAAACTAGTTAGACTGTGCTCCCTGTGCGCTCAGTGGAGAGACTTTTAAGGCATGATAATTCTGACCCATCTACATTAGAGTGAAATAAATTTCAATGTAGAAGCTCCTGTTTCTCTCCATGACATATAGAGAAACCTGGAGCAAACAGTTCACAGGTTCACAGGTTATTCTGAGTTGGAAGGGACCCATAGGATCATCTAGTCCAACTCCCAAGCGAACGCCCACTCAGGGATCGAGCCCACACGCATGGAACCACGGGCACCATGCTCCATCCATCCAAGTCTCCCATCATCTAGACCATGTCACTGAG
>WEKX01007762.1:49604-80264 GCA_013390025.1 Pitta sordida
CTGGGCCCCTTCCGGCTCAGAGTGGCCTGCTAGACTGTGAGGGATCTAGGTTGGTGTTATGCTCTGCCATGTGCTCTCGGTCTCTGTACGGGTGTTAGATGGTGAGTTGGACTAGATGATCCTTGTGGGTCCCTTCCAACTCATAATATTCTGTGATTCTGTGATTCTGTGAGTAAAAAATTCCAGCTTAGGTCAGCTTTTGGTTTCCCCAAATCTTTCCAGGATTTTGATTCAATCTTAGATAATGTTCCAGAGTATATATCCCTCTTCCAGCCATAACTTCATACAATCACAAGACTACCTCTTTAGAAGCCACTAGCGCTAAAAAAGTTGCATGCATTGACAAGCATCTACCATTTGAGAAGGTTAGAGTATCCTGCCTTTCCTCCAATTTCCAGTCCAGAAGACACAGGTTTCTCACAGGTCTGGTGTGGTATTTGCCTGTGAAGTACCTTGATAGCACAGAACATCCCAAATGTTACTGAATGTTTCTGTTCAACCAGGTCACAAGTGGACAATAACCCTTCTAACACCTAACAGTATACGTCAGGATCTGGCGCTGCTTTCCACTTCACAGGAGTGAGATCCAGTTGCTGGAGGAGAGATACCTTCTGCCATTTGTGCCGTGGAATTCCCATGACATTTGCGCTGTCTCACTAGTTTGACAAAGGTGGCCCATACACTTTCATAGTAGGAGGTCCTGGTTAGGCAGGATCTTTCTCAGATCTAAGCTGGCCTTAGCTTTGAAATTCAGTTGTCTAGAATTAGGCCTGTGATACCATTTGGATTAGATGTATGCCACCATAAAGCTGACTGTATGCAAAAGAGAGGAAAGCACTCAAGAAGTCATCCAATACAGTCGGGTCTCCTATATCATGGACCCACGGTCTTAATCGGGTGCTGCGAAGCCCTACTTCCATGTTGAATGGCAGCTCGTTAATATGCAAATTTGCCCTGCACCCTCAGACAATCCCTGGCCCTGTTTTGGCACTGTTGCTGTGTATCGGTTGCCGTGGTGGCCGTGCGAGGGGGTGGGGAAGCGGCGGAGCCTGGTGGGGGGTGGCGAAGTGGAGCTGCCGCCACCACTGGCAGATTGGCACACACATGTGCAGTTGCAAAATCATGCCGCTAAGATCTGAAGCCACAATATGGGGGGTGCGAAGTGCAAGAGGGCCGACTGTAGTTCCTTCCTCCCCTGATCACTGAGCAGTTTTACAGCTGACAGACTCAGAGTATCACAGTATCACAGTATCACAGTATCACAGTATAGATAAGGCTGGAAAGGACCTTGAAGATCATCTAGTCCAACCTATAATCCAACTAACCTATCATCTACATATAGATCATATCACTCAACACACTCATAGTCACCCAAAGCAGATACCAGTAAGTCATGACTGCTGAATCAAAATAAAAGTCATATAAATCCCATGGCTTGGTACTAGCAATACTGTATTTATTGGCCTATAATATTTTTTGTCAGTAGTCTGCAAACAGTTATTACTCCTGAATCTAGAAATGTTGTGAATCTTCCTGTATTTTCTATGTTTCATGACCATGCAGATATTCTTCCTGAAGCTATTAGGTTTTTCTTACCTCCTATAGCCTCATGGTAACATGTCTAGGTCTGAGGGTAGTCCAAATTTTGTTCTTGTAGGGCATAGCTATTCTTCAATTTGCTCAGCCCGTAATACTCTTCCACCTTTTGCAAATTATGAAGTATAAAAGTATACAGGATATAGAACCAAATTCAAAATTCCTGCACTGAAGGGAACCACACAAGAGATTGCCATTGAGTGGCACCCTGTCTTCTCTATCACTGTTGTTTGTGAGCAGTTTATTTGCTTTTGCAGCACACTGTAATCACTGCTTTTGTGGCTTATTTTACAACCAGTGCTTTATTATCTGCAACTATCACACAAAAACTGCTCCCAAAGTTACAGGATTAAAGTTAATTTATTGCACAGTTTCAGTGATTTTTGTGACTTGAGCATTCGTTGTAAAGGTGTGTAATCAAAATTCAGTCAGTTCTATTACATGTGCACAAGCCAGACCGTTTCAAATAGGTTATACACAGTAAGACATTTTGTAGTGCTTGCCACATTGGGTATGCATGCAAACACAGCTGGATCTGACACAAACAATTGCAGGCTCATTAGAAAAATGAAGAAGAACTCCATATTCATACCTGGTCAAATTGTAATCTAAACAGTTGTCCAAAGATTGAAAACTAGTACCTTTGCATTTACGTTGCTTATCATGATGAGCTGTTCTTTGCATCCATCTAGAGGGCTGGCTTGAACTTTCAATCTTGCTCCATAGCCTGTTGTCATTGATGCGCAGTTCTGATCTCAGAATTGTTAAACTTAATAGCCAAGCTTACAGCAGAGTAAACTTCAGTGTTAGTAACTGAACTAGATTTGAGCATGAACAATCCAAATGTTTGGTTTAAAAAAGAATCTTGTAGCCATCACCTCAAGCAAGTCCCCTTCATTCTGGACTGTATTTGCCCATTTTATAGCACAGTTCTGATCCAATAATTTTGTTTTGGCCTTGCATAATTGTGCTCAGCTTTACCTCATGCAAAACACCAAAGTCTTGTTAGATGCTATTGTCTGTCTTGACAGATTGAAGTGTTTGCAGTCATTAAATGATGTTGCTAGCGTCATGGCTGTCATTAGTTTTGTTTGATCCTCATTCATGTAGGACTGCTGTGGTCTGTGATCTGCAACAGCTTCTAATTTCTTGGTTGCATATATGTTGACTAAATTTATAATTTCTATGCCCACTATGTAGAATGAAATGCCTCTGTATTGCTCATTGGTACACTCCACTGGTGGAGATGTCTTCCAGTTCCTTTACTGTTGCTGTCCAGTGGCTGTTTTTTTCTCACAAAGTACTCACAATGGGAAAAGTTATCTGCCAGTGCATTTATCTAGAAATACCTTCTGAAGCCATTTGGTACATAGCGCCCAGTCAAACCACCACTGCCATGGTGTTCTCATACCTCTGGTTGTCATTGTTTTATTAGTGCTATACCTAGGCATTGCAGCAGCTACTGTTTAGTTATGAAATTGATAAAGGACCTGTCATTCTATATTTGCAGCCATGGAGCTGATACCTTTGGGTGCTGAAAAGGGAGAGGCTCTGTTTTAAATCGTCGAAACATTTACTGTAGTACTAATTAAATAATTCTGTAGTGGTTGCTTAATAACCTTTCTCTTGTTCTAGCCTCTCTGAAGTCACTTTTTTTTGTGAACAGATAGGATGAGATCCCCATGATATGCTCTGGAGATGACCTATTGACTGACTGACTTCCTTCAGTTTTGTGAATTCACAACCTCTACCGCTTTTGGATGTGGTAACAGAGTGCAAATGAAGCAGCCATGTTGGAACTGCATCCTCAGTGTTGCTAACTATGCCAGCCTTTTGAAGGCTGATGAGGTCAGGTTTTGTCCTGATTTCAATTCCCATTGCTGCAACTTCTTTAACAGCTTTGTTAAAAGCTTAATCATATCTGTAAACATGGATATAGAATCCTGGGGAAGAATAAAACTCAGAAGATATTTGAGCTTATGTGAACTTCTTATTAGTTTTTCTTCTTGTTGATAAAGTGTTTAGCCTCTTCCTAAATATTTTTCTCTTCCATGTATCATTTCACCTGTTCATCAGTTTGCTTATAATTGTCCTACCAAAGTTACGGCTTCCATTTGTTTAATTCACTCTTTCACTGGTGTTTGAGTCTGACTGTAGGTTAATACATCATCTCTTCATGAAATTACATGGATTTGATCAACATCTGATAAATTTTTCCATGCTTGGATGATAGGAATACTGCATAAAACTAGAGCACAGTGAAATTCTTGGGCAGGAGATGCATGTAATGCAGTATTGCTGCCCCGTAAGTGCCGGGGGAGATTCTTCCCCACCATGACCTGCTAACAAAATCACAAAGATAGCATATGCTAAATCTGTTCTGCCAGACTCTGGTGTTTTTTGCTATGACAGGTGTGGTTTATGGTATAACAGAATTAATTGCTCAAAACCCAACCATTACCCAGTAAATCTTTCTGTCTGCTTTTATGATAGACCAGACTGGAACTTCAGAAATGCCTGATCTTCATGCAGTTATTTGTTATTCCAATAAGCTTTTTTCTGAGGTTTGGAATATCTTTGCTGCTTCTGTGGTTGGGGGTCAGGGCTCAAAAACATTTGCCATGAATACTCCTGCATTCTAATTTCTTTTGAGACTCTAGCTGGGGAAAAGCCTTTGCTCATTTATCTGTAGGTGAGTTTCATGTATGTCAGCAATAATATCTGACTGCCAGTCTGTCAGCCTTTCCCAACTCCACAAACATGGATTTGCCAAATCCAGTATCATTTGATATTCTTGTAATGATTGTATACCGGGAATTTCTTTCTGCCTTTCTCTTGGGAGACTCTCAGTGTTAAGCTCCACACAAAGTGTGCATCTCCAGGACATGTCCAGGAGCAGCTGGGTCAATGCATTTTTGGCCTAGTGATGTGACCAGGATAAGATTTGGAGTTAATTATTGTCATCAGAGCATCGGGCCTTTATTCTATATGCTTTGAAAGCAGGGATAGTGGTAATGGGTAACCTGAATTTTACATATAATGTTCCTCCATAATTATAGGTTGTCTTCAACATGTTTCCAAGCTGGGCAGTTGGTTTAGCTAGTTAGATCAGGCCCAGCAAGCTGAAATATTTTTGTCAATTCCTTGTCTGTCGGGTACGCATATTGGTGGAATTTAGTCTTATTTATGTTTATCTCTATCTCTTGCTAAGAAAATTTTCCTTCCTAATACATTATTTTGTTGCAATGCCCTTTCTCGTTTGTTTAGCTTCTGCCAACTGCTCAGACTGTTCAAAGAAATTTTCTACATGTGTTTCCACTAAACCATCAGAAAGAAGTTATTTCTCCTATGAAACACGTGGGTTAGCGAACATAGTTCCACAATGTTTAGAGAGAACATTACCAAGTGGTATTTTGAGGGGATGACTATACACAGGTGGCTTCCCTTTTTGCACCTACCAGAAAAACTGGTAAAATGCTTAACATTAGGCACCTCTTCCAGAATTTTTACCCTTCAAGGTATTTGAAATGTCTGCCATTTATGTATTTATTTAGTTATTTTGATTCTCCATTAAACCAAAAGTAGTTTCTTCTTTGCAAGACTGATGTCACTAAAGGTTACACATACTACTTTGGTTGTCCTCCTCGCTATTGCTTTGGAGGCCAACAATCTTCTCATTTGGCTTTTCCCTTAGTGAAGGGGAGAGTTGTGAATTCTGGGGCTTTTAGCTTCTGAAGCTGTATTTTTCAGTTGAAAGTTTCCTGCAGGCAGTTCACTACTTCTTCCACAGCTGTTTTTTACCTCTCCATGACCTCATTGCTGTTTACAACTACCTGAAGGGAGGTTGCAGTCAGATGGGTGTGAATCTCTTCTCTCAGGCTGTCAGCAGCAGAACAAAAGGACATAGCCTTGAGCTGTGCCAGGGGAGGTTTAGACTGGATGTTAGGAAGAGCTTTTCCACAGAGAGAGTGATTCCTCATTGGAATGGCCTGCCCAGGGAGGCGGTGGAGTCACCATCCCTGGACTATTTCAGAAAAGACTGGATGAGGAACTCAGTGACATGGTCTAGGCAAAGGGGGGCTCAGATCGATGGAATGTGGTGCCCGTGGCTCCAGGGTTGTGGGTTCGATCCATGGGTGGGCGTTCACTTGGGAGTTGGACTCAATGATCCCTGTGGGTTCCTTCCAACTCAGAATATCTTGTGAATCTTGTGAATATTCAGTTTGTACAAACCTTCGTGATATAAATTTTCTGCAGTCCGGTTTCAAGCATTTGCGAGGTTCCCTGGCTGATGCATGTGCAAGTGACTCTGCTTTGCCGAGGGGTGGTGCCAGGTCTCCCTCTGGAGCAGGACTGAGCCAGCCCCGTGGGGAGGGCACGCGGTTTCTGTGGCTCGCCGGGGGCTGTGGGACGGGGACGGCCACTGTAGAAGTCAGAGCAGGGCCCTGTGCAGCGTGAGGCGCCAGGTGGGGATGAGTCCTCCACGTGCCTACGCTTAATTAATCTAGGTCCCTGAGTGTCGCTCGGCCGCCCGTGTGTGTGGAGCGCCTGCAAGCTGCGAGGGGGCAGTGCTTGTATGCGTGCATCTGTGTTATTTTTTTGCCTGGCTACGGGCGGGGAAGGGAAGTGCCCCAGGAAAGTGGAGCTGGCCACGGCATGTCAGCGGGACNCAGGGGTATAACTGTATCACAGCAATTTTGCAAATTAGGTGCCATGCCTGGTTTTACTATTGTGAGGTATTTAAAGAACTACTGAAACTGGCCTAAATCCATACAACTAAGAATAAGTCTTTTGCAGTCTCAGGGAAATAAAACTTTCTAGTTCACAAATGGCTGAAGTAAGTGCCATATTAATGACCTGCACGTACTTGCAAGTTCGAAGTTCTGCGAGGCTCGTGGGCTGTCCTGTTCCTCGTGAAGGACGAGGTATAACTATATATACTTTCTCTCCAACCAAAATTGGCTTTAAATCCATTAATGTTCCATTTGCTTTTCTTGTTAATGGTATAATTGGTTGCCACAACTGTTACCATTACAGTGAGCCCCCGCATATTCGCTGTCCGCTATTTGCGAGCTTCAGTATTTGCGGGTGATTTTTACGCGAGCTGTGCGACCTCGGAGCATGGTCAGAACATACCGGGACCCCAGTTGGTCTCGCCGCTTGCGCTGCAAGCACAGCTGGCCCCACCCCCCTCCCCTCCGCCAGCAGGGCGAGCACAGCAGGCCCTGTCTGCTCACGAATATGTAAATTGGTCCCAGCCAGGAGCCGGCATGGCACGCCCGGTATGCGTTTAGTGTTACTGTGTGTTTTTGCACGGCTGGAATTGTCCTCCGCCGGACGACNCGTACTTGACTACATAGTGAGTTTGCTATCTTTGCGGATTTCAGAACTCGCAGGAGTCTGACCAGACCCAACAGCCCGCGAGTAATGGGGGTCGACTGTATTCCCATTAAGATTTCCTCCAAAGTCGTTGTTCTTTTTTCATCCTGTTTGTTCAGCACATTATCTGACAATTATCAGCTCTTACACAGTGGTGATGCCTAAAAAGAGAGAAAAACTTGCCTGACAAGGATAGAGAGCTGGCCTTTAGTGGAAGCTTCCAGGTCCACAGTGTGCATCAATGCACCCAGCTTAACACCAGTACCCCTGTTCAATTATCATATCTAATGGATACATCCAATCCCAAAATCATTTGTCCCTCGTCCTGTCACTCAGGTCTGCCTCTTGGAGCCTCTCCAGGGGGTTTTGGGTCTACTATCTTGCTTCGTCTACTCCATATCTTGTTACAAAAGAGTTTTTCTGCCATCCTAAGTGTGAGAAACCATGCAGATATGCAGATATAAAATCCAGAAATACAAAGTATATATAAAGAAATCTTAAGGCATCAGTGTCTTGGCTTTTGCTGTTTACTACTGTTTGTGCAGTTCCGTGTGCTTTCTTTTTTTACAAGTAATTTCTTCTTGTATCTATATTTTATATGTATCTGTTCTTCCCTTGTATCTATATTTTGTGTATTTGAATATGTCATTGTGATTGGAGTCTGACCTGTCCTCTGAGAAGTTCGTGCTCTGGTAGAGGACTTTGTAGATCACTCTCAGTACTGGAGCTTTTGTATGTTTATGTAGCTCCAGCACACTGAAAACAATTTTGATGATAATGATTATATCTTGGTCTTCTCCTAAATACTGCCTGAGCGTTGTGTCCCAGATTCCAAGTCTTTTATCAGGGACTATTTTGGTTCGCTTCAGTACTACAAGATTGTCTCTAAGCTTTAAATCACTCAAGAGTACTGCTCTGTACTTTTATCTTCTTTTTGTACTCTGTTTAAGAATCTCTCATATCTTTAATATTCACATGGGTCACAACATTCCTTGAACTATTTTTGTGCAGTTCCGTAATTAATCTTTTCTGTCAGAGGTAACGGAAAATGATTAAACACATCAAGTGTCTCAGAAGCACTTGTTGTCAGAAATAAAGCTATTTTTATCTCATCTCCCATTGCTTCTCAAAGTCAAATGCTGCTTAATTCTTTTCCAGATGACCTTTACATTTCCCGAGACTATTTGCATCTCAGGAGACTTCAAACGGCTTTCCCTGCCCACTTGTCTCTTGGTGCTTTAGTTTAATTGGACAGGATGTCGACTCCAGTGGTCATCATGCCAGCCTGTCTGTGTGATGAGTGCAGAGGAACGGGAACTTTTCTTCTCACTCTTGTCTGGGTGGCTTGAGTGAATTGTGGCCTGGAGGCATTCCCCCCTGCTCTGTGTGAGAAAAAAGCGAGGTGAGATGAGTACCTGCTGAAGGTGTATGCCTGTGTTTGCACAGCCTCCGATGGTGAGGGTGGGATTTGCAGAGTGCTTTGTGCAGTGCACCTGCCTTCTCTCTGGCTGCTGTGCCACAAGGTACCGACCCAGCTAGTGGCCTTTCAAAGGCAGGGTAAACTTGAGAGAGGCTTAACGCAGGGATTGTGCCATAGTATCTTGGCTTTCTGTACTTCAAAGGAAGGGTTTCCTGCAGCAGTCACTTGACACAACGAGATCAAGAAGGTTTTTGTTTTCTTCTGTCACATTGTGGTCACTTTAGATCTCTCTGCTGCGTATCTCTCTGTGATAATGTTCACTTATGGCTATGCATACAGTATGTGAAAGTACAAGCTTTCCCAGTTTTTCATCTGCTATAAAATTCAATAACAAAGTGTAAAAAATAACTCCTAGCTGCTTTCTTTTGGATTTTTTTTTGTTTTTTTCCCCCTTCAGCTAGTATTTTTGGTGTACCTGCAATGCATCTTGATGCCTGTGGCTTAGCTTTATGCTTTCAGGCTACCTTCTCCCTTTCATTCTCATGGTAGCAAAACTCCTCTATTTTGCGTGTGATGGTGGAAAATGGTGTTTTATCTAGCTGTTGTGCCTTCAGACAGAGACTTTTTGGTGCAAAAGCAATTTTGGTGCTTTTTCTGTAGAGGTGAGTACCACACCAAACAGGCATTGTTCTGGAGTTAATATGTCGATATACAGCTTAAGGTATCTGGTTTAATTTTTCTTCTTCTAGGCATATTGTAACATCTCTGTTTCCAATTCTTAAAATAGGAATTATATTCCTTTGTACCGTATATATGGCAGAAATAAATTCATTCATTTTCATGAGGCAACAGAATGTTACAGTGACCACCACAGTGTGAAAAACAGTGACAAAATTGTATTGAGAAAGTAATTGGAACAAAACAGTGTAGTTCAGGTGTGTGATCAATACCTAGAGATTTAATTCTAGGAAATTAGACATTGTGTGGTTGTACACTGAAAAATGTTCACTTGGCATTCTGTCTACCATTTACAAGCCTAATTCTGTTCCCAGGTTGTTGAGTTTGATCAAAAATACCAAACTAATAGAATTGATTATATGTGATAATATTCGCTAAAAGACTTTAAAAAGAATACTAGAAAAATAGGTGTTTGAGAAGGAATTTTTTGGGAAAAATTAAGTTACTACATAACTAACATCTAGAAAAGTCCTGTGCTTTATACATGAAAATGTTACCTCACTAGTTTTGAAATGTGGGAAAAACCTTAAGTATGTATTACTCAGTATTAAAATGTAATTTGATTGTGAAAAAGAATGTTTACCCGAAGACTATGGGTTAAACCTACTTAACTTATGGTCTAAAGGTGAAACTTAGGTGAAATATGTAATCCTTTGTTGTAGCTTTAGTTTAAAATACAGTCAACTCTCTCTACTTTGTGGTTGCTCATTTGTGAATTCACCTCTTTGTGGTATGATTTTTCCACAATTGAGGAGGTCTGTTTCGTGGGGCATTTGTGACTGCACCTGCATGAACTGACACTCATGAGTAGTCAAAGTTAGATAGTCATGAATATTCAAATTAGCCCCACCTACTGTGCAGCATGGACCACTGGCACACTGCTCTGCCTGTGCCGGCTGTGGCCCAATGCAGCCCTTCTCAACCCTCCCCAACATGTTCTCTCCTGTGGCCAGGCACCCGCTTCGCTGTGTCCGCCAGGCAAGGGAATGGACACAGCTGTGCCAGGGCCCAGAGAAGTGCCTAACCCCCAGTGGTTCCCAGGTTTGAACACTTTTTTTTAATCCGAAGCCAGGTGGCGAGAGCCGAGCGTGCCACTCAGCATTTAAACATAACAGTGGAGTGTTATGGTGGCTGCCTTTGGTGGCTGCCTTGTCACCATGGTAACAGTGCTGTTGATGGTGCAGTGGTCAAACAGCGTCCTGCTCCTGGTGCTGGGGAAGAGGCTTCATGCTGTGGAAAGGGTCGTGGCCAGGAGATGCTCCCAGCAAATGCGTGTGGGCAGCCTCGGAGCCGTGGCAGCTGGGCATTCTCCAGGAATTGTAGTTGTTTCCCTGCTTCCCTGGCCTAATATTTACTTGTTATATTAAATTTTTTCCCTTCCTCCCAGTAAAGCTCTTATTTCTCTCCATATATATATATATATTATTCAAGTATTTCTAAATTTAATTCATACTTAATCTTAATTGACCCAGGACACAGCCCCACGATGCCTCATCTGCTGCAGCTGCCGCAGTGGCAGCAGTTGAAGCCCAGGAGTCACTGCGGTGGCGCCATGGGCTCAGGGACCCCTATGTCATGATTCCTGGGGACTCCCCAGGTGTGAACAGGGCAGAGGATACACCCTTTGCTCTCCTGATTAATCACATTGCACAAGGAACTTCTGGGAATGCCTCACAGCCGCTCTGAAGCTGAGGGGGTGGGGCGATGGGCCGGGCAAATTTGCATGGGGAGAGCAGACCCATGGTACTGTGAAAAAAGCGGGTCAACTGTACTCGCTTTTTATGATATGAGGAGGAAACACACATTATGTTTTCCCCTTCCTAGTACAAGACACATTGTGGTTAATGCCATACTACACTTTCTCATGTCACTCAAATAATTAATTATATTGATTTCAGAAGGATTTTTGGTGTACAATTAGACAGTGATATTTTTGTTGGAGATACATCAGCCCAGTTTCTAGTAATCAAAAAGCCTTTGTACACCTTTAAAAATGAACTCTTTTCTTTGTATTGCTAAATCGTAGAATCTTAGAATCATTTAGCTTGGAAAAAGACATTGAGTGCAATGCTTAACCCAGCACTGCCAAGTCCACCACTGAACCATGTCCCTCAGTGCCTCATCTACATGTCTTTTAAAAATACCTCTGGCAATGATGACTCTACCACCTTCTCTGGGCAGCCTGTTCTAGTGCTTGACAACTCTTTCAGTGAAGAAAAGTTTTGAAATACCCAATTGAAAAACCCAATTGAAAAAGTTTTGAAATACCCAATTTGAAAATACCCAATTGTCACTTGTTACCGGTGAGAAGAGGCCAACCCGCATCTCAATGCAGCCTTCTTTCAGGTAGTTGTAGACAGCGATAAGGTCCCCTCCAAGCCTCCTTTTCTCCAGATTAAACAACCCCAGCTCCCTCAGCCACTCCTAAAAAGACTTGTGTTCCAGACCCTTCACCAGCTCCATTTTCCTTCTCTGGATGCACTCCAGCACCTCGATGTCCTCCTCATAGTGAGGGACCCAGAATGGAACACAGGATTCAAAGTGTCAACTTGTCAGTGCTGAGTACAGTAATACTTTTCTATTCTGTTTCATTAATATGCAGATAGAGAGTTAATACAGGATAATTCATCTGAGCATGGAGAGCGGGGTATTTGTGCAGTTTTTGTGTGAAATGAATGATATTATTACTGGTTCAGAAGATACGTACAACTTAAAATTGAGACAACTTGTTCTGAAGGAATGAACACAAATTATGAAATCGTGGTGTTCCCAATTATAATTCTTGATTTGCTCTTGTGAAGATTATGCATCATGATAGATCTAAGTACCAAGAACTTGCAGAATGATCCATATTAGTGCCAGACTGAGCTTCGAAGGTCTTAATAATCATGAGCAGGAATTTAGAGGAGTAGTCAGGCAAACATCTGTTTATTACTAAATTGACTTCACCTAAGTATTCTTGAACTATGTAGATCTGTCCTGATTGTCCCTAGAGTGGGTAATCTCTGACACAGTAGGATTTCGGCAGATTGTAAAACTTATTTGCCTGTATTGAATTACTTCTGCTAACATTTCAGGAGTTTGGTAGAACTACCCCGTGCTATAACCTCGCAGGTTTTTTTTTTCCTGCTTTGAAAATGTGTTTGACACTTCAAGGTTCGATTTTGGCATTACTGACTTTGAGTCACACAGAGATTTGTTTAAGTCTGATCAAATATGACCAATGTCAGCATTTCGTAGTTGAATATAGGTAGAGTGTGGCCCAAGTAGGTATATTGGGTGAGAAAGTCAGGAGAAGAAAAACATACCCACTTGAAAATGGGACTGTGTCTGAGCCTGAAACATGAGTGAAGTACAAACATAGAAAAGGGCTTAGTGAACGACAAGCTGTCTTGATGCTTTTTTATCATTTTCATGGTGATATATAACTTTATGCTTTTCTTAGTGATGAAAGCATTTTAGGAGTAAAGTGGATGCTGTTTAAAAGCTTTCCTGATACGTAGTCTGTTCTGGATTAAGTCTGTTCCTAATCTAGTAAGCACAGAATGTTTACTGTCATAGAGAGCTTACTATCTTTCCTGGTAGTCTGTTCCTGTTCTAATAAGCACAGAGAGCACCCATCCTAATCCACGGCTTCCCAATACCAGCTGCAAGCCTCAGCAAGCTCAAAAATGTGGGTAGTATCCCCCCAAAAAGGTGTCAGTCTAGTGTTTGATATCTAGCATTATGTACTACTCTCTGAATCCAAGTAATAGTGACAAGACTACCCAAATTCAACAGCCTGGAAACCAGCACAGAAATTTTAGCAGTTCTGCTCATAATACACAAATGACACAGGCATAATCTTTCCTAGAGACAGATTATCAACAGCCATTTTTAGTAATTTTTTCCAGCCAGGCCAGGTTATTTACAAGCACTGCACACCTGTGTGAGATAACAAGGAACAAAGTACCCCTCAGCACCTTGCAAAAAGAGGGACATGGAGTAACCATGCTGTGTGTCAGTAGAAGCACTGAAGTGTGGATTGCCATGATCTTAATCCTAGTTGGATGTGAACTGAAAATAAGCCACTGTGATCTGGAAGTAACATATCAGATAAATATAAAGCAATTGGTGGTGGTTTGTTTCCTACTTATTTTCTCTGAATATAACTTCAGTTATAGGTAATACATATCTAGAAGGTTTCCGTTGTCCCAGAAGAGGTTTGTTGGGAGACTCACAGTTTTCTGAAACTGGCTGGAATTCAGGCTGGAATGCTCTGAAGTCTCTAAACTGCATGAGATACCTAATTTTAGGCAAATGAATTCTGCTCCAGAGTTCCATAGAGATTTTATGCTTTGTCACTGGCTTCTTTCAGCTTTATTTCTGTGTAGTTTCGACTGCTTCATTAATCTACATCCACAGACACTGGGGTCTTTGACGCACTGTTTTCTACCTTTAGCATTTTTTAATGGAAATATGTAATACACAATTCCACTTCATACACACTCCAGAGGGCATACATTTAAGTGGGCTTCTTCTCGCCTGCTTTCATCTGCCTACAGGACATGTCATGTTTAAACTGAGTAACAGGCTTTGTCTGTCATCAGTGGAGACAGATGGACTCCCAGGGAGTGACTAACCTGTGTATCTTAGACAAAAATCTTCTCCTTTTCTGTAGAGGCAGACTAGTTGACTTGCTTAGAAAGTAGAGTTGAGTGAAATAATCCCACATTGCTACACTTCTCGTTTCTTCATTGCAATGATGTAGTAAACAGCACCTCCTTATGCATGTACAGGGATAACCCACAGGATTCCCTTCCTCCTTTCTTCATGGTAGACCCAAAGCTACTAAAATTCTGCAAGATCTCTCTCTGCTCATAGGAAACATGGAGGGCCAAGAGTTATGGGGCAGGTCCTCCACAGTCCTTGAGGTGTTTTATGGGTGGGCAGCATACTTTAAAGTGCAGATGACAGAGTTGAAATTGTGTCTTTGAGAGTGTGCGTGGTGGTATCCTAGCATTTGAGACAGGAAATCTGGAGATGAGTCATGTCCAGCACAGAAAGAATATGTGGCTCTCTTATGAGGAAAATTTTGTGTGTGCAGATTTGAGTTGGAAGTGGTGACAAATTTGTTCTCAATGGCATTTTATAAATCTTATTTTAAGTGTTGGGTGTTGAACATGATGTGTAATGTCTTTTGTTCTTTCATCAGTGTAATAGAACTTTGATGTGAAGTAAAATGAAATCTGTGCTTAGATCAGCTCCCTTTTTTGACACAAGACTTTTAAGTTTTTGCTATAGTTTCTCACTAGCATCAAAGCCCATTGTATTAATACAGAGAGATGGTCATGCTGCATCATGTTTATTCAAGTTGTTCATGTATTAAAAATGAGAGTGTGTATGTTGAAGTTCACAGCTGAGAGCTTGATTCAGATACATGCATATAGGTATGTACTGTGATTCCTGGTTTCCAAGGCTGTTTTCTTTGGATTTTGGTGACCACTCTAAAAGGGCATGGATCTAGTCTCCTGTAGAGTTGGTGTCAGGTCTGCATGTATGTTTTATGTACTCAAAGACAGGAGGTTTCTGTATGGGGGCTACTGAACTGAGCCTTGAATATTGATCTAGCTGTCCTTTACTTCCAATTGTTTTTCTCCCAGCAGTGATAATTAAAATTCTGCAAAAACAGTAAAATGATAGAATTTGCTATTTTCCTGGGTAATTAACAATGGTTATGTCAAAAGTGATGTTCCTAGTAATACTGGCAACTGGAAGTGATTGTAGTTCAAATTTTAAATGGTAAGAGTATATGAAAAGGAAACTGTAAACATCAGCTATCAAGGAATTAATGGTAAAATTTGCAAACAAGCAAACTGCATGGAGCGGAATTATAAGGATTTCTATATGGTTTATATTCCAGGGAGGCCTAAAAATGCATGTGAAATTTTGATTGATAATATGTCATGCATATTCATTGGATCTGGGACTGTATGGTAAGAATGGAGGTTCATGTCAGCACAGCACATATGAACTGATGAGTCTTAAAATGTGAATTTAAATTGGGAATAGTTATTAGGGAGGCTTTATTCTAATGAGTAGATCTCAGAATCACAGGATCACAGAATGGGTAAGGCTGGAAGGGATTCCAGTGGTTTATCTGGTTGAACCTCTCTGCTCAAGGATAGAATTGCATCAGACAGTTCTTGAATATCTCCAGTGAGGGAGAACCTCAACCTCTCTATGCAATCTGTTCCAGTGTGTGGTCACCCACACAAGTAAAGAAGTTATTCATGTTCATCACTTTCTGCCTGGCCTGTTTCCTCTTGTCCTATTTCTTGCACTGAGAAGAGCCTGGATCCATCCTCTTGACACCCTGCCTTCAGATACTTACACACAGTGATGGGTTCACCTCTCAGTCATCTCCTCTCGAGGCAGAATAGGCTCAGGTCCCTCAGGTTTTCCTTGTAATAGAGATGCTCCAGTCCCTTAATCGTCTTTGCTACCCTCCAGTGGACCTGCTCCAGGAGCTCCATATCTCTCTTTTACTGAGAAGCCCACAACTGGACACAGCACTGCAGATGTAGCCTCACCAGGGCTGACTAGAGGGGCACCTGCTAGCAATGCTCTTCCTAATGCAGCCCAAAATACCATTGGCCAAGGACACACTGCTGGCTCATGGGCAGCTTGTTGTCCCTCAAGATCTCCAGGTCCTTCTCCACAGAGCTGCTTTCCAACAGGTCAGCCCTCAGCCTGTACTGATGCAGGGGGTTATTCCTCCGCAGGTGCAAGACCCTGCATTTGCCTTTCTGAAACTTCCAACATTTTTTCTCTGCCTGTCTCGTAGGTTCTTCTGGAGGGCTGCACAGAACTCTGGGGTATTAGCCACTCCTCCCAGCTTTGTGTTGTCAAATCTCATATTTTTACCTTTTTATCAATGACCCAGAAAAAATATGACAATTTCTAGTAATACGTAGATAACAAAAGACGGGATATTGACTCACAGAACAGTCAAAATTCTTTGATAAGCCGGGTTCAAAAAAAGATACGTGTTAGATGAGGAAGGACTCTGGAGATATGGTAGTTCAGATGAGCATATGCTTGCAGTGTAATTCTATGGCCGTATAAGCAGAAATAGTGTATTAAATCATCTCTGGTTCTACTGCTGGCAAGACTACTTATGGCATATTGTGCCCAATTCTGGTTTTTCAGTTTAAGACAGATGATGACAAATTGGAAGAGAATCAGAGGGGAGCAGTGAGAATGGTTAAGGAGCTTGAAGGTAATGCCTGAAGGTAATGCAGGGCTTCAGGAACTTAATCTATTTAGCTTTCAAAAGGAACATCAAGAGACTGTTCCAACGAACTCAGTAATACTGGAGAAAAGAAACGCAGTAGCAGATGTGTCCTCACAGTAAAAGATAGAATTATACCAAGACAAATGCTTAAAATCTGATGCTAGGGGTAAATAGCAAATTTTAATGAATTAAATTGAATTATTGGAATAATCTTTCAGGACATGTGTCAAATTGCTTTTCACTAGACTTCTTGATATCCAGACTGGTAGTTCTGTATTTCTATATTGTGTGTTGTGGTCCAAGGAGGAATAAGTTTAAAGGTGTTTCTTTTGTATTGTTTCAGAGATCTGGGAACTTCTTAAGAATAAACTTTCCTTCTTTATATATCTGTGAATCTATAGATAAAGTAACATTTCTATAATGAAAACATGCTTTGAAACGTTTGATTAAATGCATTTTCATTTGCGTAAATACAATAATCCTCCGCATATTCGCGATCCGTAATTTGTGTGATCTGAATAGTCGCGGGTGATTTTTCAGCAAGTTGTGTGACCTTGGCATGTGCGCAGAACGTACCACGAACCCGTCAGCTCATAAATATATAATGAGCTCATGAATATATAATTGCTCCTGCCCGCTGTCACCGCTCACAAGACTTGCTGTACATACTTCATTCTCATCATTTAGTGGGGAGGGAAACCACTACCATATCTGTGAAGCCAAGAGCACTGCCATGCAGCTGACGCAAAGGCACCAGGGCCGTGCCAGCACTTCTGGGCATGGTGGCATGGTGCCACTGTGAACTGGGGGATGGCAGGGAACGGTTGCTGCCACCAGTGATGACCCCAGGGTGGCGGCGGATGGGAGGTTTAATCCCCAAGCTGGTCAGAGCGGAGCCACTGACTCAGCACCATGCTTCAGCTCTGCCCGCACCGGCGTGACATGGGCAACATAGGCCGGTGTGCCCTGATGCCAGCAGTGTGGGCTCCTGAGGTCAGAGTCTGATCCCTGTGCTGGCACTGGAGCTCCCTCTCACTGCCCAAAATAAAAAGTTCCTTCTGGGCAGCAGAAGAGTGGGGTTTTTTGTACTTAGATGTTTATTGTCATGTCATAAACACAGAAACAGTTGATACCAGACAGGTCTGGGATGTCCCTTCTCAGATGTGTGGGGCAGAGAAGGTGCGGAGGGAGGTTAGGAGAGGGAAGGGGAGAAAGCTGTGGGCTGGGGCATCAGGCACAGGGATGAGCAGGGCTGCGGGTGCTTCCTGTGTGGGACGCATCTGTCCTGTGGTGCTGCGCTGGCTCCCGTCCCGCACATCTCAGGAATGGCAGCAGGAGCAGATAATGAGTTCTTTTGCCCTGCACAGCTGCCATCACTCCATGCTCCTGTAGACAGCCCCGGCGACAGGCAGGGAGGTGGACTCCGTCTCTCTCCCAAGTGCTGGTTGGGTGCACCGCAGCCCCTTTGAACATCAGGGACTGTCCCAGCCTGTTCAGCTGTCACTCCCATCGCACAGTGCCAGGGTACACACAACGCTGCCCCGGCCAGCAGCGAACTCATTCCCCAAGCCTCCCCCAGAGTCCTGCTCTGGAGCAGCGTGCCTCCTCTGCTGTGTTTGAACACAATAGACACACCAGCATCCAGAAACCCCGATAAAACCCAGCACAGACACGCAGGGAAAGGACAGTGGCAGGAGGCTCTGCACCTGCTTGGATCCGTGGGGGGCCAGGCGCCAGCTTCAAGGCTTCCAGCCGTACCGGTTTCTGTACTTAGAAAAGCAGTTCTCTTCTGGGAGCTGGGAAGCGGCAAAAGGCGTTTCCTCTGCTTTAATGAGGCACTACAGAGGGAGCTGCCCTCTCACGACCGCCCTCCAGACCTTATTAGTGGAGGGACCATGGCTATGGGCGTGATGTACTTGAATAGTTACTGTGTTTGCTATCCTCCTGGATTCTGGAACTAGCGTGAATAGGGGCAGACCCAACGGCGCACAAGTTGCGGGAGTCAACTGTACTGCAAGTACATCTGTACTCAATCATAAAAGTTAATCAAGGTGCCTAGCTGAAAGCGTGTTCAGTACCTGGAATAGTATCTCATAGAAAACCGAGATGCTCCTTTCCCCATGCAACTAGCAATTCCTAGTTGATACGTGGTATTAAAGTTTATTTAGGGGTTTGTAACTATTGATGAATGAATAAGACTCAGTGATGTCTTTATTTGGTTAGTACGTGACACTAGATGTCAGTGCTTTAGAATAATTGTGTTACTTAAAATGGATTTTTTTGTCCTTTAATGGCAGTCTTTCTTTTCAACAGGCCCATGCTAAAGTCTGGCATCTCTACAATGACCATTTTCGTCCAACTCAAGGAGGAAAAGTGTCCATTGCCCTTAGCTCCCACTGGATAAAACCTCAACGTATGACTGAAAAAAACATAAAAGAATGCCAAAAATCCCTTGATTTCGTGCTTGGCTGGTTTGCTAAGCCCATATTTGTTGATGGTGACTATCCAGACAGCATGAAGAACAACCTCTCATCTCTGTTGCCTGAATTCGGTGAAGTTGAGAAGAAATATATCAAGGGTACAGCAGACTTTTTCGCTCTTTCTTTTGGAGCTACTCTGAGTTTCCAGCTTTTGGACTCCCACATGAAATTCCAGCAGTTGGAATCAATAAGCCTGAGGCAGCTCCTTTACTGGATAAACAGTGAATATAACAATCCCCAGATATTCATTGTGGAAAACAGCTGGTTTGTTTCTGGTACTACCAAGAGAGATGATGCCAAGTATATTTACTATCTTAAAAAGTTCATTATGGAAACTTTAAAAGGTAGGCCTGAATTTGTATTCATATATGTTTGAAAAAAAACATAATTCAGTATAGGCTACGGAGATGTGTTAAAGCATTGTCTGAAAACTGATTTTAGTCTTCGACATTCATCTTGGTATTTGTGAAATGAGAGTTCAGATACCTTTCCCGAGTTTGTTCTTTTCTTGAAGAACTTAATACAGTGAACCCTTGAATTTTGCAGGAGTTTAGGTCTCCCTGGCTACTGCAAAGCCCTCCATTCGCAAAGATAAGCAGCTCATGAATATGCAATTAAGCCCCACCTACCTCAGCCCCGGAGCACTCCAGTTGTGTGTCGACCATGCCCCACTCAGCACTGCACAAAGGGACATGCACTTCTCTTCACTGGTCCCCTGTGTGTGCTGGTGCTGGTAGAGAAGCCTGCCCATCCTGCTCCCGGCGCTGGGGGTTAGCGATGCCCTAGGAGTGGGGCAAGCAGGCTTGTTCGCCAGTGCCGGGAGTGGCATAGGAGGATTTGTCCACCAGCGTTGGGAGCTGGGTGGGCGAGCTTGTCTGCCAGCACTGGGAGCAGGGCAGGTGGGCTTGTCCCCCAGCGCCGAGAGTGGTATGGCCAGGCTTGTCCACCAGTGCTGGCCAGGCTTGTCCTGATGCTGGTGCACATGGGCGACCGGCAAAAAGAAATGTTTGTGTTCCTGGCATGGCATCCCCAGGGGCACTAGGAGCCTCCTGTCCCTTTGCGCTGTGGTGAGGGGGGTGGGGCTGACACACCATGAGAGTACTCTGGGGCTGAGGGGGGCAGTGTCACAGGCAGGCTCATTTGCACATTCATGACTGTCTATCTTCGTAGGTCACTCTACACACGCGCAGTAGCGAATGCACTGCAAAGCATGGGGCCATCTTCATGGAAAAACAACCTGCGATGAACTGAACACGTGGTGTTGGGAGGCTTGGATGGGTGGAGAGTGGTGCCCGGGGTTCCACACTTGTGGGCCTGATCCCTGGGTGGGCATTCACTTGGGAGTTGGACTAGATGATCCTGTGGGTCCCTTCCAACTCAGAATAACCTGTGAACCCGTGATAAGAACCGCAAACCACTGAGGCTTTACTGTGTTTGCAGATGACACTTGGTGAGCTTGATACTGCTGTCTTTGAAGTCAGCAGGATAATTCCTGCTGTCTTTCATGGAAGTACAAAATGTGTGAACTAGATTCTCAGTGGATTTAGGAGAGTTTACTGTGTTATTTATTAATAGTAGTTTTCTTTATCTGAATGCATATGTACAAAACATACAAATATATATGAGGGAGGGTAAATACTATGCAATAGGAGTTCCTCTGAAAAAAACCCTCATGGTGAAATAATATGTTCTAAAATTAAAAATTGGAACCTTTTCATTCTGCGTCTTGCCGTGGCACAAATTTTGCATTGGTACAGCTGTGGGCATCGATCACAGTAATCTGAATTTACATCAGTTTAAGGAGAACCAAATAGCTGAGGTTATATAATCTAAATAAGTAGTTTCATTTGTTAGCCTACTATTTTTTCCAAACAGGAAGAGAAATACATCACTTCATATTAGAGTTATTTTGTAACTTCCCATTTCCTTCTACGAAATAAATTTCTTCAATTCTAGTAGTGACCAGTAAACTGTTTGGGTTCCCATTTCCACTTTCATGGTCTTTTCATTGCTTGATTTGCAGTTTATTATCTGATTTACTCATCTACAGTGTACTATTCCTGTTCTAAAAAGAATGTTATAGTAGCTATTAGTTCAGATGAGATACCCATTGTGTTGCATTGCCATTTTCATAAGATGAATAAAAATAGATTTTATTTTATTCTTAGCACTCATAAAGATGCAGAGGAATCCACATTGGTTTCATCTGGTATCCCAGAAATTATTGTAAATAAATTAAATGGTGAATAAATACCTGAGCCAGTGCATCCAAAATAGAAGACTGGAAGTAAAACTGTTGCAACTACAGTACCACTAGTTTGTATGAAGTCAGATGAAGGGCTCATCTTCATAAATGAGTCATATTCCAGTTGCTTCTATTTCTGCTTAGTTTTTAAATTGCTGGAAGTACATACATGGATCTCCCTTTTAATCACAGCTGGTTGAAAACAACCTCAATTTACAATGTGTCCTTCTCTTTAATGTGTCACTCAATAAATAATAATAATAGCAACAAGAACAGCATAACAGACTTGGCATATTAACTTAAGAATGCTCACACTTGGCTAATCCTTTTATAGGACAAAAAAGGACAAAAGAAAGCAGAGACAGACTGGATTTGCAGAAGGGATTTTGTTGTCATTAAAATGAAAATGATTGCACCTTCTGCTGTTACCTTCTGCTGTTAGACTCTGCAAAATCCAACACACATACCAAAGTTCTCTATGCTGTACCTAGGGGAATTTAGTTGAGAAAGATCCATAGAAGGCATCATCCTGGCTGTAAGCAATCTTGTTGTGCAGCATTAAAGGTCCAAGACAACGGCACACATTTTCTCTCTGAGTGATGTAGGACATATCTGTCCAGTGCCGTAAAGCACTGTAACATGGAGATTCTTGAGATACTATGAGATTCACTCCAGCAGTCAAGGGATGGTGAAATGACTTTCGAGCTATAGCACTGAGAAGTAAGGATAATTAATTTAGACACAAGGCTGCATAAATGGGGTTTTGCTGCTTTCTAGATCTGGCCAGTGTCTTTGCCTGGCTGTTTGTGTGCACTGGTTTAGACAAAACTTCTTATTTCTACATCTACAGAATCACAGAATCACAGAATCACAGAATCAGTAAGGTTGGAAAAGACCATAGAGATCATCAAGTCCAACCTATCACCTATCACCCGTTACCTAATCTAATCTAGTCAAATCTGTTACCTAACCTGACCTGTTGCCATCCTACTACCAACACCTCATCCTACCCTAATATCTAGGTCATGTCACCAAGAACTTCATCCAACCTTTTCTTAAACACCTCTAGGGACGGCGACTCCACCACCTCCTTGGGCAGCCCATTCCACTGAGAGATCACCCTCTCTGTGAAAAAGTTCCACCTAATGTCAAGTCTAAATCTCCCCTGTTTTTTAAAAAAAAAGAAAAGATACTTTATTTTTAAGTTAGGCCAACTGTCATTTCACTGGAAGAGACAAATTTCTTACTCTTCTTCTTAGACAAGAAAGCTCACCAGCATACATCAGCACTGGACAGGTACCAGGTCCATTTTAATAACAGAAACTGCAACCCAGAAACCATTAAAGCCCCCTTCCCATAACCAGTTGGATGCAGCTGTCTTGGGAACTCAGAATCTGACTTGCATCCGGAAATGCATCTGCTTTGTGGCATTGTTCTTCATTCCTGTCTTGAGCATCCACTTTGACTTCATCCTCTGCAGGTACTGCATATCCCGCTGCTGAGCAGAGACAGCCCCTGTCTGACCCGTCCAAGTAAGTGCAGCCAAGTTGGAGCAAACCTCTACAGTACAAACAGTTGGTGTTGAGGACAGGTATCCACACTGTGTGTATTCCCGGAGCCCATTTCTGGATTAATTTTACCCCAAAGGAACCCAGGTCATATGTCCTGAGAGCACTGTGTGATGTGAACCAAAGCGTGATGAGAGAGATTTGCTCAAAAAGTGTTCTTCTGGTTCCAGTTGAATTCACAGAATCACAGAATCACANTAAATGTCCGTTCTAACACTGCATGCTGTAGAGAAGCTCCATACACTTATTAGTGTTTTTTATATTTTTGCTCTGGGAAGGGGTTTCTATTTGAGATTCACAGCCCTAAATCCTTTTACTATTTACTATTTTTGATAATTTTTTTTATTCTAGACACCATTAAGGGTTGATTGGAGAAAACAGACCTGTAATACATATAAAGTAGTTGAATATTAATTAGAGCTGTTACTTGGTTGAAGATGTAGTTTCATGTGTGTGAGTATCTCACCATTTAGTCTGGGGTTATATTGACTTCCCTACTCTGTCTCTGGTGCAATAATTGGATTGTATCTTGTAAAGCAGAGCATGTTGACCAGCAGGACATGCAACCTCATCTGGGCCATGTCGACCAATGGAGGGTTTAGGTGGTTGTCTGGGGAGTTAGCAGGTCTGAATTCAAAGAGTCTTAAGGAGAAGAAGAGCAGACAGGCCCCTGACAGATCAAGACCAAGCTATTCTCAGATATGTCCAGAGGCAAAACATAGAGCCTGGGCACCTTCCACATGGAAGTAGGGCCTGAAGGCTTCATAGCCCTCACCTTCAGGCACTGGGTTGCAGAGAGCTGAGCAGAGGGTTTTAAAGATCTGTATGTGAGGCTTATGGGTCTGCCATGTTTCCTTGGACTACTTCTGTACTACTGAGCTAAGCAAAGCATGAGTTTAACTGTTGTTAATTTTTAACCCAGCTCTGGTAGAGTTCTGGTCTGTACAGTATCAGACTTCTAGGATTTCTCGGGACAGGAGTCACTTGCATTGGGTAGTATGGACAAAGCCACTAAGTTTCAGAAGCAAGGACAATTTAGGTTTCAGTCTGCCTGGTTTGCAAACCAACAGACACAGAAAAGAAGTGAGGGATACAAAGAAGAAGAAAGGAAACCCCAACACATTAATCTTTATTGTGGTTTTCCAGTAACATGCAATCTGCGTGGGATATTGTGTTTGAGGCTTCCTGACTTCTAGGAACTTCCAAAAATTTTTCAAGTTGCTTCTTTCATAGGTGACACTTAAAAGTTAATACATTTTTAAGGGAGGATTTCATGAGGATTTTTATGAGGTGCTCAGGAAGTGTGGGAGTGCTCTGTGATGACTTACAGAAGGGGTGAGATCCTGTTCAAAGAAATTCTCATGGAGACCAGTTAACACAGTGGACCTGCATTAGCTTTTCGTCTGCTGCTATGGCAGATATTGTGGATGCAGGCAGAGGTTAGAAAAATACTGATATTTGCCAAACACAAAAGAATGATGCCTGTAGGAGGAGAAATATTCCATGTCCTTAGACATTTTCTCATGACCTATGACAAAGGCTGGGCCAAATTTCTTTCTTATTTAACCGCAATGTTCATTTAATTGGTTCAAATAGGATTACAATCAGGAATCCATGTGGTCCTTCATAACTGATTGTAATGTGGTACATTAATAAAACCAGGAAATTAGGATCTTGATATTCTGGTAGCCTGAAATAACGCTTTCAGTGTTACTAGGCTGGAAAATATTATATTCAGCCAGTACCCAGTTTGGTTGACAGAAGATGGTGAGTAATAAAGATAAACTTTGTTGCCTACAGAGCCAAGTACCAGATCAAAAGAACATTTAGGAATGTGCTTAAATGCATTGCTGAATTAGGGTGGGTCTAATTACATAATTAAAACAAGCACACTCCTTTGTGCTTTCCTGGAGCTCAGCCTTGCCAAGGAACATTTTGCTGAATCTCAATGTTTAATAAAACTAAGTATCATTTGGAACCTTAAAATAAAACTGTGATGTTGGTAATACTAGCAAATGCTAGTAGACCCTCATGTTAACCTTCAAAGTGTGTGGTGATTCTTAGGAGTCAAACAGTTGCCCTAGAGCACAGCATAGTTTTAGAAACCCTTAGTTATTTAAGCTGGAAAATGGTGTTCCATAAAAGATGCAAAAAGACAGAATTATCAAATAAACAGAGTCTTCCTGAATTACCATTTCTACTTAAAATCTGTGGTAATAAAAATTCATGAGCACACTGCAAGTGCTGTCAGGGTTTTCTCAATATGTATTTGTAGTGGAAGGGAAGGAGAAAAAAAGGAGTATTACTTTTGTTTGCATGCAGGGTTGTGCTGCATTAATGGGACTTAACCTACCTGAGTGTGAGCTGCAGTGTGTGCTTAGCAGAGGGCCGTACAGTGCAGTCCCTGGCTTGGGTTTTGCAGATGGTTCGCAGTGTGCTGTGCTCCGAGGCTGAGGTTTGGCTCACTCAATTAGCAGCACTGCTCAAAACCACTGCTGCACAGCTTCTCTTGTTAATTCTCACTTGTTTAAAGCCAAGCCAGGTGCCTCTGCTCCCTTGCACGCTGCACACATAACCTGGCAGCTCCTTGAGTGCAGTTGAAATACGCTCCCTGAAAAGGCTTTGGGGCAGGCCCTGAGGTTATCTGACCTCTTGCATTGTTCTTACACAAGAATACAGCAAACACTGCTGATACGGTGCAATCTACAGAGGACAAATTAGCACTGTGATAAATTTGGGTTTGTTCTTTCCTCAGCTATCCGGTACGACGGAGTTAATGTGTTTGGCTACACAGTCTGGTCTCTCTTGGATGGCTTTGAGTGGCACAGGGGATACAGCATTCGACGTGGATTGTTTTATGTTGATTTTCAAAGCCACGACAAGAAGTTAATACCCAAATCTTCTGTATTGTTCTACCAAAAGCTGATAGAAAAAAATGGCTTCCCACCTTTGCCTGAAAATCAGCCCATAGAAGGTATTTTTCCCTGTGGCTTTGCCTGGGGAATTGTTGACAACTACATTCAGGTGAGTCTGATAGTAAAGCTGACAGACTGTCCAGCCAGATCAGTGCACAAGTTTGTAGTGATACATTTGCTGAATAGAGTGTCTTTGCCAGTATGTATTACCACAGTGCTGCAAGGAGATGTATACAGGCTTTTGTGCCAAACTGTGTTTTTCATTCTTCACCAGACATTCTGTGTTTGATTACAGAGAACCAGTCAGACTGAGGTACAATAAGTACCATTTTAGAAAAAATACACAGAAATGGAGAGGGATCTAATGCTCATCTTTCCTAGACATATGTGACTGGTTATGGGAGGTAATTTCTTTTCAAACGGAGGTTGATTAAATCTCCTGAAGTGTATACATATATGTTTTAGAAAACTTCCTGAAATCTCTTGAAATTCCAGTGGTGTGTTTCTATGTCTTGTGCATATATATCCTGGTACTGTTGTTAGAGGGGTTCTGTGTAAAAGGAAGTAAACAATATTAGATTTAGATGAAATTTCTGTATTCTTTCTTTTTCATTTTATGTCATCACTGTGTCTGATGGAGACTAGCAGTGCCCCTGGATAGAACCTATCTAGCTTATGGATCCAGTTCCCAGCTCTCACTTTTTATTTCAACTAATTTGATACTTTGGGAGAGTCTTTCTAATTTTAAGACTTTATACCATGAGTAAAAATTGTAGCTTATTTATGAGCTCTTTCACTGTTTGGCTCTGTAATTCTCAGATGCTATTTTGGCTTGCAGAGCTTCTCTAACCACAATAAAGAGATGTTAATTCAAAGCCATGGCTTCATTGAAGAACAGAATTTTTAATTTTCATTTTCAATAAAGACAGAATCCTTCTTAAGGTTAGAGTGTGAGGGGTTTGTTTGTTTTCTCTCACTCAGCAATAAGATCTAACTTTGTTCTCTTGAAAAATAGTGCAGCCTCCTTACCTGGTGTACAAATTTCCAAGAAAATTCAAGTTGTTATCCTCCTAGCTCTCAGATAGATTGAGAATTGGAAATGAAATTGCTACTTTTGGAATTAATAACAGCTACAAAGTTGTGGACTCAGTCTATGACAGTTAAAAAATCCCCCAAACCATCAAAGCTGAGTATTTTCACCTTAAAAGGCAATTCAAACATTTTGTGCTGTAAGGCTTAGGTAGTGTGATTTGTAGATGCATCACAGTGGAAAAACTCTTTTGACAGCATTCCCACAGTATTAGTGGCAATGCATGCTTTAGTAATCTACAAGGGACAATTCTCCAGAAAAGCAATTTCCCTCAGACATACTTTTTTTTATTACTTTCTTCTATAAGCACAGTACTGACCTCTCCGGAGAAAACAGTAACTGATTTTCCACAGCTTCTGTACACAGTCTGCAAAGCCTCAGCTACAAGTTGAACACTGGTTGTAGGCTGACACCTGCTTTTCAAACAGAGGGCAGGACAAGAGAATCTGGATGCAGGGAGAACCACAACCAAAGGCTGAAAAGAAGGACAAAAAGGACAAATAAAGGCATGTGGTACCAGTATCCTGTGGTTTGAATCTAGAAAGAGTTACCTGAAGTGCGAATGAGGAGATTTTACACTGTGCATTATTTTAAGTAATTCAGTTTTTCATTTTCTAGTCCTTATTGTGTTTATGATGTTTATTAAAAATGGGAAGTATAATTCTGAGTGACCCTGAGAAGTTCATATTCTACTGTATTAGTATGTCATGCAGGCAGTTCTGGCATCTGAAACCCTAAAGCCTTATGGGAAATGCTTTGGGGTTTTTTTGGAGTGACATATAGTGGGTTTACTCAGAGGATCAACACAAAATTGATTCAAACATCAACAACCTGCTGAAATAATTTGGAAATGAGTTCAGTATGAGTTAAATAAGAAAGGATGTCTTAGCAAGAAGGAAAAATTTTGCTTGTCAATTGAATTTGTGCTAAAATCAAGTGCAGAGCATTACTCATCTTTCATCATAGTCAGGAAAAGAACAGAACACAGAAATGATGTTGCATTCATTATTTCTTTTACTGCATTCAGGGAGTGGTCTTGAAACTGAATGTACTGGGTAATTTACAACAGACAGTCTCCCTGAAGGCCCTTCTTAATCTTGAAAGAAAAACATTTTTAAAATTACTGTAGTCTTCACTGAAAATGTGCTTCTCTTGGGATCTGTCAGAGGCTTAGTGCCTCATCCCTGAGCAATCCCTTGTTTCTCATGCAAACCTAATATACTTGGAGAAGACATAAACGTGGTGACCATTAGCATAAGCTTGTTTGAAAGGTAGGGTGAAAATGATATGTAGATTTGGTACTTTTCTGACCTACCATGTTAACAGAAAATTCATTCATATGAGCCCCAAATGCCAGTATCAGAGATGCTAAATGCAGTGTTGTGACTTACAATACTCTTTCACTAAGTTATGCCTGATGGTTATGATGTTCCCACCTACTTGGAATAAACAGCTTGAATCTCGTATGTTTCTTATTCTACCTAGGTAGACACGACCCCCACCCAGTTTCTTGACTCTAGTGTCTATGTGTGGGATGTTCACCAGACGAAGAAACTTATTAAAGTGGATGGAGTTTACACCTCAAAACGCAAACGTCACTGCATCGACTTTGCTGCTATCAGGCGCCAGATCTCTCTTCTGCAAGAAATGCATGTCACACACTTCCATTTTTCATTAAAATGGTCTTTAATCCTTCCTTTAGGCAACCTTTCTCTAATCAACCACACACTTGTACATTATTATCAGTGTTTTGCTAGTGAACTTCTCAGAGTTAACATAACTCCTGTTGTTGCTTTATGGCAACCTATGATTGAGAATCAAGAGCTTCCAGTTTCCCTTGCCAAATATGGTGCTTGGGAAAACACAGAAACTGTTCAGGCTTTTGTTGAGTATGCCAGATTCTGCTTTACAAGTCTTGGGGACCATGTCAAATTTTGGATCACCATGAATGAACCATCTGTCAAAAACTTGACATACACAGCAGGGCACAACCTGTTGAAAGCCCATGCAAAAGTATGGCATCTTTATGATAAAGAATTCAGGAGATTTCAGAAGGGTAAAATATCTATAACTTTGCAAGCTGACTGGGTAGAACCAGCTTGTCCTTTTTCCAGAAATGACCAAGAAGTTGCTGACAGAATTTTAGAGTTTGACATTGGCTGGCTTGCACAGCCCATCTTTGGGAATGGTGACTACCCAGATGTGATGAGAGCATGGCTTCATCGAATAAACAGTGTTGACCTGTATAATTTCCACTTGCCTTATTTTTCAGAAGATGAAAAGAAGTTAATACAGGGCTCATCTGATTTTTTTGCCTTGAGTCACTACACTACTACCCTTGTGGGCTCGGAGAAAGAAGATGCCGTAAAATACGACCACTACCTTGAAGTTCAAATGATCAATGATATCACATGGCTTCACTCTCCCAGTAGAGCTGCAGTAGTGCCCTGGGGACTGCGTAAATTGCTCAAGTGGGTTAAATCAAAGTATGGAGATGTCCCAATTTATGTTATGGCTAATGGAATTGATGATGACCAGAATATGGTGCACGATAAGCTCAGAGTGTATTACATACAGAATTACATCAATGAAGCTTTAAAAGGTAAGGAATCATGGATGGTTTATATGTCGCAAATCCCACTATTATATCAGTGTATATTAATATAGACTGTGTAATAGAGCATGTTTAACTTAAAAAATAGTCATCTCTAGAATACTTCATAAATGAAATATTACTACAGCATAACTGATAGTTATGACTGAATGGTGTTACTAAACATAAGGAAGACCAACCTTGCTCATATCCTCCATAAGACAGCAGAACTTTTTTATGGATTCAATAAATTAAAATAGAAGTTATGTAAGTAGATCCACANGTTACTACAGCATAACTGATAGTTTCCCCCTTGATTTATGACTGAATGGTGTTACTAAACATAAGGAAGACCAACCTTGCTCATATCCTCCATAAGACAGCAGAACTTTTTTATGGATTCAATAAATTAAAATAGAAGTTATGTAAGTAGATCCACATGTATTTAGTCAGATTTTCATCTTATTGCACTTATACCGTTGCTTTGCTTTGTTGCTTCTCTCCACTGATGTGCCTGAGGGCTGGGTATGAGTTCTATTCCTTAGCTGTCTCTGTATCTTATCCAACAATGAACTTATCCAACAGTGATCTTCATAATAATTCAGCTGTCTACCTCATTATGCCATTTCCTGGACTGTTTCCTGCTATCCAGAACACAAACCGGTCTTTTTCTCTGTCTCAAAGATTTATAAATTTTAAGGCTAAAGGAGGCATTTTGAGTCATCCTGTCATATAATACATGCTGTTTTTTCAGAAAAGCACAAGACCTGAATGAGGTAATTTTTACTGGTGAAGAATCTTCTGCACCTCACTGTAAGCTGTGGCAGTGTATATACAGTGATCCCCACATATTCGCGTCTTGCATACAGGTTCACAGGTTCCTCCGAGTTGGAAGGGACCCACAGGATCATATAGTCCAACTCCCAAACAGCCTCCCACCAACTAGACCATGTCACTAAGCTCCTCATCCAGTCTTCTCTTAAACACCTCCAAGGATGGTGACTCCACCACCTCCCTGGGCAGTCCATTCCACTGAGAGATCACTTCTCCAGGCTGAAAAACCGCTTCCTAACATCCAGTCTAAACCTCCCCTGGCGTAGCTTAAGGCCATGTCCCCTTGTTCTGGTGTTATCAGCCTGAGAGAAGAGATTCACACCCACCTGGCTGTAACCCCCCTCAGGTAGTTGTACACAGCAATCAGGTCACCTCTGAGTTTCCTCTTCTCCAGGCTGAACAACCCCAGTTTCCGTAGCTGCTCCCCATAGGGCTTGTCATCCAGTCCTTTCACCATCCTTGTTGCCCTTCTCTGGACCCTCTCAAGCAGCTCAACATCCTTCTTAAACTGGGGAGCCCAGAACTG
>WEKX01007762.1:80507-101048 GCA_013390025.1 Pitta sordida
ATGAGGTGCTACAGTGCGAGCCGCACTCCCAGGACCGCCCCTCCAGATCTTATTAGTGGAGGGTGCATGGCTACAGGTGGGGAGTAGTTGAATATTCAGGGATTCAGTATCTTCATGGATTTCATAACTCGTGGGACCTACCCAGACCCGATCCCCAGCAAATGCTGGGGGATCACTGTATATAAAAATCTGACTTGTGTTGTTAATTTCTTTAGCTTCAGCTTTAAGCAATTTAAGCAATTTCGTTGTGCATTTCCACATGTACTGTATTTTACTTGTGTAAGTATTCACAGACAGAAGACAATCTGTCTCTCATTTATATCTTTGATACAGGTAATACCAACAAAGCTCTTTGTGTTCCTTGCTATCAGCGTTTCAAACCTGTGAATTATTAAGCTTCCCCTCATATGCCAGTATTCCTTATGAGAGGGGTAAATCCAGACCTGGACACACAGCCACACTTATTTCTTAGGCACGTGTAATATAACATTTTAACCCTCCTCTTTTCTGCATCCAAGCAGGCTATTAACCCTTTTGTCCATGACAGCAGTTGGTTACACACATTCTGTGGTGATTTGCTGAGTTTTTAAACTTTGTTATAGATTTCTGCCCCCTCCCTTGCTCCAAGCAGAATTGCCTCTGCCAAAGTAGGTCTGCTTGTTCTTTGACATGTTCACATTTGATCATTTCAAATGTGAGCTGCTAACTTATGCAAACCTTGCTATGCTAGCTGAATTATGTCTCTAAGTTTTGTGTTATTTGCAAACTTTGTAAGAAATAGTTTTATTTCAGGTTGCTGATATATTTAAGGCCATTAAATGACTTAGTGCTAAAGGGCAATCTCCATGATCACGGTAGAAATACACCTACTGTAACACTTACTTACCTGCAATTACATTTCTAGACCTACTAGACCTATTTGAGACACTTAGAAATGTGTTTATTAAGCGCTCCCATTGATCTCGTAACATTATATTTTCACGATCTAAATGCCATGTATGTAATACCAAGTCAGTTGCCTTGTGAAATTCTAAGTCTATAACATCAAACATCATTACTTCTATTGATCTGCTGATTTCATAAAAAAGTCTGTTGAGCCAGTCTGACATGATTTATTTTTTTATGAGGCTAAGCTGTTTGGCATTAATCATGTATTATCCCCTGTAATTGTTATTTATCAAGCCTTATATAATGTGTTCCACTCTGTTGTTAGGTAGTGAAGGATGGCTGGCAGTTCCATAATTTGCTAGATTGTCCTGGTCACTCTGTTAGGTATTGGCTTTAACTTCCTCCTCTCCAATTTCCACCTCTTTGACAAATTATCGAACATCAATATTAAGTGCCCAAGAGCTCATTCTCCAGCATTTTGTAGCACTGGCTGCATATTTTATGCATCTATAGGTAAAAAGCATATCTTGGCTATATTTGGGCTTATGGTTTCAAACTGGTTTTTGCTTTTTTTTTCATATTGCTTGTCTCCTTCCTACCACTTTACACAATACCAATTCTTGGCACTTCTGGTTTCAAACTGTATATGGTTATGGGCTTTTCTCCCAGTTCTCATTGACAAGAACACCTGCACATTCCCCTGATTTTTACAGAATTTTGCCATTTGGACTGTTCTGGTGCCACTATCCAGAATCATTCTTGCTCCCCTCTTCTGTCCATCCTGTGTAAATACCTCTTATGCTTTTCAGCTTAACCATCACACATGAGCCTATTTTCCTATCTTTTCATCTTGCCTTCTTCCTCCACCTAGTTTCAGGGACTGCATGTGGAAATATTTGTGTCTAATATTGCTCACCTGCAATGGTCCAAGGGAGCCAACAGGTTTGTGCAGATAAATGATTCCAGAATACAGTACTCTTTGGACTGAGGCTGCATTTTTAAGTGCTTTGTACCCTATTTAAGTATGTCTTTGCCGATTGAAAACAAAGAACAGCAGTAGCCCTTAATTCAACACCATTAAATCCACCTGCAGTTCTAGAAACACAGACTAATCCTGGGTAGCAGCTCTGTAAAAGGGCAGGTAAATATTATTTCATTTTACATGTGAAAAGTACGTTAGAGGTGCTAAATGCCTTGCATGTGGCTGCAGAAAATTATTTCCAGAGACATATGAAAATTCAGCAATTGTTAGCTTTCAGTCCCGTGTTAATCTGCTAGAAGATGTTGCTTTAATTTGTTAAAACAGTGATTCTGAGAGATAAAGTATTACAGTTTGTGTTTACTGCCTTGGATTGATTGTTTTTGTCATGCAGGATGGATAGCTCAAGGTTAATACTCCATCTGTTGGACCTCTTCCAGTAGCTGAGTTAGCAGTATGGATTGTGGACATGTTCTCACTAAAGACTAATACAGATCATATGGGATCAGAAACTTGGGTCAGTAACAAGAGAGGGCTGTGATTTGCATAACTCTTCCACTTGCACTGGTGATATGCCAGTACATGACCTCAGCATGGGTGCATGTGTTTTTCTTGTGTCACTGTGCCTCTGCTAGTGAGAAGTGCAGCCCAACATTCTCTGCTCTTTGACTGTCCCCATCAAGAGGTGCCCTGCAAGGGAGAAGTTGCAACCAGAGAAACAGGTTACAGAAATCTAGATGCAGTAAAACCAAAATCTGTATTCTTTCATATGTAACAAAGAGAGATAGGCTTCATGCTAATCATTAAACACAGCCAGGAACTCACAGCTGTGTTTACCAAGCACAAGGAATTAAATTGCAGGATGCTAGCAGATCACACTGCCTGGCAATGGCTGACAGATTTTCACTCTTTATGAGAAACACTTAACAAAGTGTGTGTACATTACCTTATTTTGGGAAGAAGAGGTGCAGATGTGGGTTTAACATCCCCTTGCCCCTCCTTTACATAACGGGCTGTTCTTGAATGGCAAATGGACATTGATTTATTTCTTCAACCCTTTGTTTTCTTTTGCAGCTTACACCTTGGATAACATTAACCTGCAAGGATATTTTGTCTATTCTTTTAATGACAAGACTGCTCCTAAGTATGGTCTCTACAGTTATGTTGCAAATCAATATGAGCCAAAGCCTTCTATGAAACATTACAGAGAAATAATTGACAATAATGGTTTTCCTGGTCCTGAAACTCCTGAGTTGCTGTGTCCAGAAGAGGTTGCCTCGTGTCCTGAATGCCACTTCTTCCGAACCAGAAAATCATCATTAGCCTTTATCTCTTTCATATTTGTTGCTTTTATTGTCACTATATTCTTCATTACTTACTACTCCAGGAGGGTAGAAAGAAGGTATAAATAGAGCTGCTCCTTTGAATACATCAGTCACTGTCCTTTTTCTTGCATCCCCTTGGGAAATCTGAAATAAGAGTGCACAATGCTGTGATTGCTTCATCATTAGGAAGGCATTTACATTGCCTGATACTGCAGGACATTGATGTTGAAAAGACATTGCTAGCATATGGCTTCCAGAGATCATTTTCTCTGGTTTAGTACATTTGTTTTATGACTAGTCCTTAATTCCTATGGTTGGAGTTGTCTCACAACTTTCATTGGGTCCTTTTGTCGGGCAGATGCTTTCCCCTTCTTGGTTTTGCCTCACTGAGTTGGACAGGTGAAAGTATGTTTTGAAAACATGGAGTGGTGGAAGAATCTGAATGTCAAATTCCCCATGAGATGACTGGGGTGAAACAAAGTGGTTTACTTTTCCTTAACAGGGTTTAATGCTGATGTTGCTTAATCAGAACCAGAACCTGACTGGAGCAGGGATTGTGAATGAGAAGAAAAATGGGGAAGAATTGCACAAAGCAGTGCCTGGGGAAAGAACACTCCCTTTGCTAAAGCAGATGGAGGAGGAGGAGCAAGGGGAAATGAGTCTGTGCTGCTGAGAGCTCTCGGTAAATCAGCTAGCTACTACTGAGGTTGCATCCGACTTCAGGATGCCATTGGGGAACTTCAGCTGAAGGAGCTGTGTCTTTCTCAAGGCGGGAAAGGAGCAGGGGTGTATCCTGGGATTGCGAGGGTCACGTTATCTGCTGTGAAGAGACGGAAGGGCCTTCTCTTCAATTTGCTCAGGAAAAAAAAAGCAAAGAGTAGGAACTGGAATGTCTTTCATTTGGCAGAAAGCTGTGTTCCTGTCCCTGTGCCCTGTTGCCCAGCAACATGGCAGGGCTGGGGCACCCTGTTTCTCATCTTTTCAGAGCAAGTTGCACACAGTTCTGCTGCCCAGCTACTTACCTGCTGGAAATTTGTGGTAGAGTGCAGAGACTTTAAATCCCAGTATGCATTTTGGTGTAATAATCCAGCACTTTATTGCTGCTTTTGCTGGGGTCTGAGACTATGGAGCTGTTGGTCTAAGCCTTTTACGGGTTGGCTGGAGGTTCTCCTTTGAGCAACTGACCCTGGAAGTATGGTATCCCAAAGTATTACCGAATGTCTGACAGTCTCTAGTTTTTCTTTCAAAAATTAAACAGCAATGATTGTTTATTATTAGAAATAGAGAGAATGGTAAAAACCTCCATGTTATTTTGCCTTGTGAATTGCTTCTTTAGGAGAGTTCTCAGTATAAAGAAGTGCGATCATTTTTCTTCTGTCGTAACTCTAGACCTGCATCGCCTTCAGCTGTAATTGTATTTTTATTACTATGTGAATTAATGTTACTCACTGGAAAGAATATTTTAAAGGAAATGTGCTGTGTGTTAATTAAGAATTATTTATCTATTGAAGCTGATCACGCTGTATTAAATGTGATGTTTATCTACTAGATTACTAGAAGATTACTTAAATGACCTCCCAGGATTCCTTTCAACCTGAAAACTCTCTGATTCTATACTGTAAATTAAAAATTACTTATGAAATATGATTTTAATTTCTAATTTAAAATTATATTTTTCTAAAATAATGTATAGAAATAGGAAATAATTAGTGTCTTATCATAATGATTAATATATTTGTCCTCATTTCAGTCTTAAAATGGTCTCTCTTTGCACTAATGTATATCTTGGTATCAAGATTAAGGTGAAAAATTCAGGGTAAGCAATGAAGTATTAAAGATATGTATAAAAATTATTTATAGACTGATAGGACTCATTGAAGAAGAGAACATCTCAAAGTGCTTTATATTTATGCCTTGGTGCCTGGTGCACTGTGGAGAAGAAATAGCTCTCCCTTAATGTATGAAATGCCGAATGGCTTTCTCCATGTCATGGCCATGAATCACCTTGCAATACATTACGCTGGCAATCAGATGCCTTTGCACTACGTAACAAAAAGTGATATTCTTTTAACACAAACTGCACCCAGGTCATGCCCAGCTTCTGTGTTTTATATGTCTGTGTGTGTTTATGTTGTGTATTTTGCTGTTGCTAAAAAAAAATGAGTCTGGCCTGATCTTTCTGAGAAGCCAGGTGTACATGCCTCCCCTGGGATTGAGGGGGCTCGGGCAGGGCAAATCCGGAAGAGCACAGGTGACATGCTGGTGGGCACTGGCCTGCCCTGGTGCTTCCCTATCAGTTACCATCCATTCAGTTACTGCCCTGTGCTGTGGAATGGCCCAGCCACAGCACAAAGTGTCCAGCAGCAGTCGCAGCACAGAGGAGACACAGCAGGCTCTTCCCATAGAGGCTGGATGATACGTAATCACCGACAGGCAGATGGCACCAGCTGGATATCTAATTTGTAGGTAAATAGGGATTTGTTGCTCTGTGATCATATCCACTCATGGTGCTGTGACCCATGGAACTATGTAACACAGCCTTTGGTGCAATTGCCTTCAGAAGAGCTTTTAAATATCACTGCAGAACAGTGACTGGCTCGAGCTGGGCATAGCACTTGCCAAAGCCTTGTCCTATGCATTCTGCTTGCAGTATTGCCTGCGCACAGCGGTGTGCAGCTCTCAGCCAGTGAATCGCATAATGATGGGCTAGGGAAAATACAGGCTGTTCTGATGAAGATAATGGTATGATTTTGCCTTGGGAATCTGCTTCATTTTATGAAATAAGGGGCAAGTACGAGTTTCCTGTCAATCTTACTGAAAAAATTCACCCTTCAGTAACAACAAAGAAGCCCTTGAATAGGCAAAGGTTGGGTACCTGTCCAAGGAGAACCACCATGTGCTTATGCATCCTAATGCAGTAACCACCTCCTGCGATCCAGCTGTGGGCCGTGGAGCGCTTGCTCCTTTCAATGGCCACATGTGAGCAGTGATCTGGCACTTCCCATCCCCATCTGTGTGCCTACAGCAGAAATGCTGTCCTTAGCAAGGACTTTGAGCAAACAGGGCTTCACAGTCAGACTGCAAAGACAGCTCAGTGGAGGATAGTGGTTTATTTTCTAAACATCAGCAGGGCCCTCCATGTTTAATGTGAATTTTCTTAGGTAGACTACTTTATTTTTAACGGTGTTTCTAGAATGAAATGTTGCCAGTTTACTCAATGCTTCAGATTAAACATGTTGTAAAATATAAAATTGTATCTTTATTCAAAATATTTTTGTGCCATGAGTGCAAAGCTTCTGGCTTATTTCTTGAAAAGATTGTGCAGAGTGACTGTGGGAAGGATGTCTTTGGGAAATGACAGGATGAATGTTATATTTTTCTTATAAACATCTCAGAAGTGAAATAAAGGTACTGAATGTAATAAATTGTAACATGATCTTATTGTTTAATCTGTTTAGTTTATCTACCTGCAGCACGAAGTAGAGAGTACCTCAGGAGAGGCTATTATGGTAATTCTGCAAGGCATTTGTGTTGCTGTTTGTTTTTCCAATGCCGCACATAAAGAACTAAGTTTTGTTGGAGATTGCAGGGGCCTGTGGCTAAACAGATGTTTTTTCAAAAGACCTAGGGGTTTGGAGGGGATTTTGTTATTTGATTTTTTTTTTAAGTCATTTGCTATTTTTAAAGCCTGTGTAAGTAACCATACCAAGAGTGTTTTGGTGCAATAGCTTATTCCATACTAACACTGCAGTCAATTTGACAACTCTTCTATTACAGCAAAGTTACTCACAAACTTGGGGGATTTTGTCAGCATAGTTGTGCACTAAGCAGTTAGTTTGTGGCACCTTTGTTGAACATCCTAAGGAAGTAAGTGTCAAGATCAAAGGAAGTGGGAAAGGGAAAAAACCAATTAATAGGACAGGCACCATACAAATCTCAGCATGCTTAAATAAACAGCTTGACCTTTTCTCCTTGCATTGTATGTGTTGCTTTCAAGTCACTTAGAAAACACGATCTGTTCATTCTGCTTGCAAAGACTCCTTAGGTGAAAGTGCCCTTATTCGAGATAAGGAAGTCAGCTTTAGGTGCCAGACTTCAGCAGAGAAAGTTCAGTCCTGTTCCTCCTTCGCACAAGCAAAACCAAGAAAAGGAGACCAGAAATAGAAAAGGAAATGTTCTTACTGTCTTTGACGTGCCACTCATGAATTGCCAAACCACCCTTTCCCAGCCATCTCAAGGCTAAGGCTGGTGCAGGATTGTTAAGCCCAACCTTTTTAAGAGATTGGAATTAGAAGGATTAATGAGGTGAGCTAAAAGTGGCAGGGCCCAATGTATCAGAGCCTTTTATTTTGCTTCATGAGTTAAACAGAAACACCACTGTCAAACAGTTTGGAGAAAATTAATATTTTTAAGAAAGCAGAAAGTTGAAACAGCAGCAGCCTGCAGCCAGGACACTTGTGAATGCTGACATTTTGCTGGCTATTATTTTGTGATGCTTTCTGTGTTTCTGAAGGAGTGGCAAAAGGACCAGTGAGGCAGGGCAGGACTAATGAAGCAGGGCAGAAAACCCACAGGCACAAGCAGATGTGCGAGTTCCTCACCTTGTGAGCAGTCCCCCTCTGTGGGGATGGGTGATAGGACTTGGAATATTTTTTGTTTAAAAAATTAAGGTTTAAAAAAAAAAGAATCTGCTCTGAAAATTCCCTACCTCCCATATTTTTCTCTTAATGATATCCTTCCTACACAGTGAATTTAACTGTCAAAAGCCTTTTTCTCATCATCAGAATTCTTCACAACACAAAATGGTGAAGCATTGTTATATGATCTCAGCCCTACTGAGGTCATCCAAATGTGTTTTTGGCCCAAGACCCAGGAGACCCATGAAAGTCTGAGGTGCAGGAGAGATGGTCACTGGCAGTGGTTCTGAGCAATGCAGTAGGAATGACAGCAATGATGTTTTCTAAATACTGCAAATTCGCAGCAGTTTGGATTAGTTTCTACTTCAGTTCTTTTCTGTTAGTGGAAATGGTTTCTTCCCTACTAAGAGTAATTAAAAAAAACCTTTGGATTTGGGGTTGTTGGGGTTTTTCTTGGCAGCGAAGTTTTACACTTTTGCCATAACCTCTGCTGCATAATAAACTTCTGGAGGTTTTTTTTGGTTTTTTATGGCATCAGTCCTTGCAGGGGAGAAGAGGACCTGAGTAGTGACTTCTCAGTCCCACCTGTTCAGCTCTCAGGAGCTTCCAAGCCAGAGCTTCCTTTGGGGCTGTGCCTTGCTGGGGTGCGTGTTCCAAGTCAGAACAGCACCTCCCAGGCAGGACTGCCGCCTGGAGAAAAAGCAGAGCCAATGGCATGTCCTGGTGAGATCCTGGCTGAAATGGCAGTTTGGCTCTCAGCAGTGAGCTGGCTGGTGCTTTGCTGCCTTCTGTGCTCCGGGCTCTGTAACAGGCTCTCGGCAGTGTTGTAAACCAGCAGGGCTCCACAAACACAACACCTGACCCAAGAAATCTGGTTTTCCTCCCACCAGAGGGAACCATGAATTGGCTGAATGTTTAGTTCAAGAGGTGTAATGGTATAAACTACCTGCGCTGTAAAGTTTTATGAGGTGACAAAGTTTTGTAGTCTGGCAATAGCACAGTTGAGCTGGAGCACATTGGATGCCTTGCCAGGAAAGTGAGGGGAGCAAGATGGTGAGGAGGGTTTTCTGGCAGGTTGCAGCCTCTTTGGTCAGCCTGGCGGATGACCTGAGCGTGCAAGGATGCTTCTCCTGCAGCCTGAGACAAGTGAGATCCAGGGGCTTAGTCCTGCATGAAGAATGGAGCTGAGCCACCTCCAGCTCTCTCATCACCTCCTTTTCCCCCTTTGGGGACATATTTATATACATTTGGGCTATGAAATGAGGAGTGAAATGCCAAGGTGTTTCAGGGTACATCAAGGCATATAGTTTATTTAGAAGACAAATTGCTGCTTACAGGCCTTGCAGATGTTTTTGTTGATAGCCATTACTTTGCAGTGACCCTTCTGCCTCTCTCTCCCCTCTAGGATCACATGGGTCTTATTTCCAAAAGCTGGGAAAATAAACGCTCATAAGGAAGTTGCCAGTGTTACAGTCGCTTCTCCCAGCAGTTGCTGAGCCTTTAAGTCCAATTTTGATGCAAGTTTGTGAATTTTATAGACATTTGTAACTCATTTATGTGCCACATTGCTGCAGGATCCATGAGCGGATATTGCCTTTCCTTGCACCTCACAGTGGGAGGCAGTGGGGTCCTGCACTCAGCAGCACATGGTTGCTCCTGCTTGGTATTCACAGACACATTCTTCTGGCTGCTTATATATTATTATTGGGCTGGTAGAAAAATAATACAACCAAGCTCTTACTATTTTGTCCTTTTATCTGTTTGGTCATATTAATGTGGAATCATAATTACATAAATGTGCAGGAGAGGCAGTGAAGGACACATTCATTTTTGAAGTCCTCTAGTGCTCTTGTACTTCAGTCATTCATCTTCTGTCTTTAATTACAGCAACTGATCTCAGAGGCACTTAAAAGATTAAATTACTCAATTATTTGAAAAACCCAAATGCAATAACTCTATCTCTTTGCTGATAAATACCAGCCATGGCTGGAAAAGGTTGACCAAAGCAAGACATATTGTGAGGCTGAGGAAGCCATATTGTAACTTTTTGGCTTAGCCCATTTAAGACTTTTTGTAGCTTTATTTTCATTTATATTGTTAATAACCACAGACTTTTCCATCGCTGTCCTGGTGGTTTCAGCAATGCGATGAATGTCACTGCTCAGTGATTTATAAGTGTCCTGGCATCTCCTTGACTCTGGAGAGAATGACATGAAGATAACTACAGCTTAAAAAGGCTGGGCATCATCGTGGTCAGGCAGTAATCCCCATTCAAACTGATGATGGGCTATGGTTCAGTGTTTGGGAAGGGTATGTAGTTAAAACACATGTAGTGGCTCTCTCCTTGTTAAGGTGGCACAGCTGGCAAGGCCAGGTGAGCATTGATACCATGCTAGTGGGCAGTCTGGCTTGGAACCTGCAATCTGCTGGGAAGCAGGAAAGGTGGCCTTCCAAAAGCTGGCTCTGAAATGGTGTTCTTGGTGTCCCATGGCCCTCTGGAAGCCAGACAACACTGGGCAAAATACTGGAGCAATACACTTATGGTATTGTGGACTCCTTATCTGTGCTCGTTAGCCAGCAGTGTGGCACAGGAAAGGATTTTTGGTGTTGATAAACAAACTCCCTGCTTTCAACTACCCCCATGATAAGTCTCTAAACAGAAAGAGTCAGGGGGGCAAATAAAAGGACTTGCTGTTTGTGGTCAAGGCAGAGCAGCTGGGGTGCTTCTGATCGTACTGCCACGAAGACCAAGCGTGGCTGGCATCAGCAGTGTGCACTGGGATGGCCAAGTGGGCTGGCAGACCCAGGTCAGCCGGTCAGACTGCCCAGAGCCAGAATCTGTCCTGAATGTGTAATGTGGCACTGCTGGCCTGGAGATACTGCTGAGAGGGTTACTGTACCCTGCTCCACCACCTGTGGTTCCCATGTTTATTTAATTTAAAAAGCAAAAAAAAAGAGTAATTGGATACACATCCTCTGAAGGAAAAGCTCCTTCCAGCAAGGAGCAGCCCAGTGGTCTGGGAAAGGACAGATGGCCCTGTGGCTAATTTGATCCCATAAATCACAAGCTGTTGTAAATCCTCACTGCAGCAAATGCTGGCTCTGTGTTTGTGGCCATGTGCTATAAGCAGGGGAAAGAGGAAGAGCAGAATCTGTAGTTTTAGGCTGAGTTTTCCATGTGCCTTTTCCAGAATTGCATGTTGATTAAGAAGTAAACTGTAATCCTGTGGCTGGCTGCCAGCAGAGCTCCATGCAACTGCTCTTGATGCAGAACCAGGTGTTCCCTTGTTAAAGCACAGCCACAGCCAGGATCCCATCCCGTCTCCTTGCAAACTGCTGCCAATGAACTGCACACTGCAGTTCAAGTCTCTGCTCAAAGCAGAGAGCAATTCACTGCATTCAAACTGTGTCTGCCTTTAGCCTCCCTCTCTTGCTGGACTCACACCCCTGGGAGAGGATCATAAGCCCCAGCCTGTCAGTGCAGTGGGACTGAAGGTCACGTGTGCAGTGGTACAGGCTTACGGTTATTTTCCTGCTCCGGCCTTCCTGCCATCTTGGAAGAGAGAAGCAGAAACAATCCTCACCCTGGAGTTTATTCCCTAGTGTAGGGCATGGGACATTCTGCACTCAAGCCCTGGCAGGCTGGCAATTCCTGACTCTCCCTGTTGCAGCTGCAGCTGGGCCGATTGACAACCTGGCTGTGATCACTGCACTGAGGGCTGAGCCCTGTGGCCTCCTGTGCAGCCTGGGATGGGTGAGCAGGTGCAGGCTGGAGCCCTCGAGGAACTTAGCAGGGTAGACGGAATGCTGGGCTCAAGGGCTGGATTCAGGCAGTGGAAGAGAAGAGTGGAAAATAACTGCCCATGAGAGGTCAGAAGTACGAAGTCAGTAGAAGGGTATAGGGATAGACATCTTTATTTCAGAGTCAAAGGGATGGAAGGAGACAAGTCTTCGGGTTACTTTTGCTGCAAGAGATGCTAACCTCCATCAGACCTATAGAGGCTCTAGTGTCTGGAACCTGCTGTGGATTAGGGAGGGTATCTGGGAGTGTGTGAGACCTCCCTGGCATTAACCTATGTAAGACAGGCAAATAGTTACCTGCAGTGTTGTAACATTTTCCCCATTGTTTACTCATTAACCAAGACCCACCGCTCTGCCCTGTATTTGCCCTTGAGTTCCAGGTACCTGTGTGTTTGCTGAGCAGTCTTGCATAATGAAGCAGGACAATCTATAGGTGCATAGTGCTAGGTGGGTTCTGCTCTGCCTCCACTGCTGCTTTCTACATCGTAGTGCTTAGTGGCCCTTGATATTGAGGGTCACAATTTAAAATGTACATTTTATAATCCAAACACACACCTTGTTACGAATCTGTGGTTTGATGCCTTGTGTTCCTAGTTCTGTCACACCATGATGTGCAGCTGCAGTTGTAACAAAGGGGTCTGCCTGGCCTAGAACCCATCAAAATGAATGTGACTGACACATACCTGGCAAGGAGATTTAGCATGGCCATGCTAAATCCCCATGGGCTGATGAGAGGGTCATGCCGCTTTCTGTCTGGCAAAGTCTGTGTTCACTCCCCAGCATTTTCCCATCACTATTGAGCTGGAGTGGCAGTTATGTATTTCCATCTTCTCCTATCTGATTTGCAGGCTTCAGCAGTCTTCTGGGTATTTATTACAGTATTTTCATCTTCTAGTCATCTCAGTGTGTTCCACCTGTGCTCTCATCTAACCTGCTGTTTCAAAGAGCAACACCTCTTAGGCATGTCAAGATCCTCCAAGGGTGACATTGATTCCGCAGTGTAAATGCATCAAGTAGAGAGATGCCCTGCTGGTGATGCCTGCAAGGTGTTGTAAAGAGAGTGGATGCTCAAGAATCCAGCATTTTAAAGACCGCACACACCAGGAGCTGAAACATCAGTGTTGTTGCAGTTAAGGCAATTTATTTGCTCTGACATTGCTGCAGGTGGCTGAGAGGGAGAGGTGGGAATGGGAGCACATGAAATATTGTCTTTTTTTGCCAGAAAGGATGGACCATTTCTGCCATGCAGATAATTGAAGAGAAGTGCTTCCTTTCCACCTAGTTTTTAATCCCGAGCTTTCTCTGGACTCTGACAGCTGACCCTCTGCTCAACATCCTGTTTCCTGAGACTCTGCTTCTTTTAATAATTCAAGAGAGAGTTGGAGAGCTATAGGTACCTGACCTGGTTACAGCTACAATAGTTTGGTTTCTTTTAGTAGCTGGCACGGTACTGTGTTTTGGATTTGGTATGAGAATAATGTTGATAACACAGCGATGTTTTGGTTGTTGCTAAGTAGTGCTTACCCTAAGTCAAGGACTTTTCAGCTTCCCATGCTCTCCCAGTGAGGAGCTGCACAAAAAGCTGTGAGGGACCATGGCCAGGACAACTGGCCCAAAGTGGCCAAAAGGATATTCCATACCATAGAAAAACATGACTAGTGTATAAACTCAGGAAGTCGGCTGAGAGGGGGAGGTGGGTAGTTAGTTGCTGTCTGGTGTTAAACCACAACACCCATCCTGAGGAATTATTTTTCTGTCTGTAGATATGTGTCAGACAAACCACAGGAATCACTGTAACTGTTGCATCTTTCTCTCTTTTGCCATGACTTGATGGATTTGAAATGGCTGACATCTGATTACACTGAACCCAGAATTCAGCATCCTAGCTCCAGTCACTCTTATGAACCCAGACTTAAAACTACTGACAAGAACACAGATGCAGAAATATGCTTGAATTTTGAGAGTCAGGGGCTTGAGGACCTGAGTTTACCTTTCTCAAGCCTAGACTCAATGATTCTTGTGGGTCCTCTCCAACTCAGGATATTCTATGAATCTGTGAAGCCAGCTTTCCTAGCGTAACGGCTTCTTTGGAAAACATAATCTTTGTCATGAAGTTTATATATACTATAGGTCAAGTATAATGGGCAACAGTATACTTTTGAGCCTGGAATCATTACTGAAGTCCCATATCAAAACACTTTAGTGTGTAGCAGGTTGCAATAAAGAAAGCAAAGGCTTAAATATAGCATTTTTTGAGCCAATGGATGAAATAAGCACAAAAAAGAGACATGATTCTTTAGTGTATGCAAATTTATTCAACTCTGCAATGATTTATTTACAACTTATGACTGATACCAACAGATGAGGTAAAAATATGAGGTATTGATACGAGTACAACATTTAAAAATTAAACTGTCATAATGTATTCTCAATGGCAATGTAACAATACAAAATACTGTGGTAGCTGAATGGTAGACACGGCATAATGTGCATTTAAAATAAATCTTATTGCAACAATACATGGCTTAAGAGAAGCCAGAAGCACAAGACAGAGCTTCTGCAAAAGTAGGAAAACAATCCTACCTTGCTAATGGTGGCAAGTGACACAGGCCCCTTCCAGCTGAGTGATGACTTGTCAGTTGGGGAAAAACCACTGTCCAGACTTGCCCTTCTTTTCCTTAAGAAATTATATACTGCCAGACAACTGCCATTCCCTGGGCTAGAAATTCCATGCCCATTAACACTGAGGCACTGTCGTATTTATTTATGCAGACTAATGTAGCAGAAGTACTTTAATTGCTCATGTTTTGGAAAACAGCTGGCATGAAATCTGCTGCCATGGCCACAGGCATTTGTGAAGGAGGTGTTGCTTTCTGGAATGGCAGGCCCACTGGAACCAGGGGACTGGCCTTGCCCTGCCAGTTCAGGAGCCACTGCTTCCTGGGAAGACTGAACCTGGGCAGTGGTGGTGCCTTGCAGCCAGAAGGTGACTGCCAGACCTCAACATGACCACAGAAGAGTGTGAGTGCTCTCCTGTCTGCAGGACTTAAAAACAGGTAAGAGTTGCACATTGGAACTATTGTTGGCCATAAACTCAAGGCAGGAGCCCCCAGGGAGCCAACCTGCCTGATCCTGCCCACAACAGAACATGGGTGAGAGAGCTCAGGGAGGAAGATGGCAGTGATGTCTTGTCCTGTGCTCCACAGGGACACCCTGGAGCACCGTGGCTCACCCTGTCTACCCTTAGGTCCTACCAGTGTGCTTCCTCAGATTGCAGGGCTGTCCTCCTCCAGTGTAGCCCTTACATGTGTGCACGATAGCAAGTGGAACCATACTCTAACAGCTGTCATCACACATGGTCCATCCCACAGCCCCCCTGCCTGAGGCAGATTCAAAGCACTGGCTTTGAAAAAATCTCCCAGTTGACTGAATCATGGCACAAAGCTGTATCTTCATGTAGGACATGTATCCCACTTAGCTGACCTCATACTAAATCTTCCTGGATTTTGTTGGAAGGACTGAGTTAAAACACTGGCTATGAATGACTCAGCTGGTTTATGCAGCAATAAATAAAGTCAAAGTGAACAAATACGATTAATGAAGAACAATAGTAACAGACTTGTACATTCTTATTGAATCATAGATGTAATAACATTTTTGGTCTTAGGTTAGTTTAAAAAAATGGAACCCTGCCTCAAAGGTAACACTGACAAATTATTATTATTATTACTTTTAAAGCATTCTTCCATTAGCCAAATAATAGGTCCCTGAAAATGAAATTATGTAATAGACATAAATGGCTCCTACTCCTCATAGTCAGGGGCTAATTCTGCTCCCACCAGTGCCTACAGAGGCAGGACCATGCAGATCAGTGCAACATAAGATAAAAACAATTGCTGTTACTACAAAAGCAATCTTTTCAAGCATAATCTACATTTAGTTTTTTAAACCTTCAAGATGTGTGTAAAAGCTTTAAAAAAGTGTAATTACTTGTATAGTAAGAATGTATTAAAAGGCATAGTATTCATCTGCATGTCTTTGTGTCTGGAATGCCTGCTTTGATGTTTCTTAACAATTAGCCATCTCTATGGGAGAAGGAAAGAGCAACACAGAAACACCCAGAACCTAGACAAAATACTTAAAAAATTTTACAGCTGAAGAACTCATATTGGAATGGGCTGCCCAGGGAGGTGGTGGAATCACCATCCCTGGAGATGTTTAAGAGAAGACTGGACGAGGAGCTTAGTGACATGGTCTAGCCGGGAGGTGTAGGGCTGGATGACGTTGGGCCCCCTCTGGCTCGGAGTGGCCTGCTAGACTGTGAGGGATCTAGGTTGGTGTTATGCTCTGCGATGTGCTCTCGGTCTCTTTACGGGTGTTAGATGGTGAGTTGGACTAGATGATCCTTGTGGGTCCCTTCCAACTCATAATATTCTGTGATTCTGTGATTCTGTGAACTCACCAGTCTGATTTCAGACACCTCAGTAGACACTGCATTATCTTGCACTGCCCAGGAATGAGCAGCTATTTTGAATGGTGCACATAGTGAGGTTCTCTAGTGACAGAGATAACCATTAATTAAGGCAACAGGTAAGTTTTCAATACATTGTACTAACAGTCACAATTCTGCAGTTGAACATAAATGGCCTTCAAAATGTCTGTCTCAGATGCATTTCCATATATTTTATTTGGTAAAACTGACTCCTCATTGTTTTTAAATGTACTGTAACCTCCTTCTTCCTTAGCTTTTTAAATTCTTCCTACGTCTATTTCTATACCTGCTCATAGCACACGCAAGCACAAAGCATATTTGAGAACAGGCATTTGTTATCATATGAATTATGCCTGGTAGTTCTGTGATAATAGCAAACACAGCTTATGTAGCAGTAACACACCAAGAAACAAGTGACAGATTCACTTAAGGTCCAACAGATGCAAGTGATTTTTCATTGAGTTATATACAAAATAATTAATTTATACATATATATATAGATATAAATATATACATACTGTACATGATTTATTTACAATTAAAATATGCTTCTTAGAAGCCTTTAAATACCAGAGTTATGTAACACACAAGTAATGGCAATAATCTGTTTTTAAAGTAATAAAAGCTCTCTGAAGAAATTTTTAGTTCCATAATCAGAATTAATACAGAGAGGATGTGGGGGAGGGGGAAAGGTGAAGTCTCCAAAATAAAAGAACTTTCCAATAAAATTCCTGTTTCAGGTTTTTATAGACCCAGGTCTGATCAGATTTCTGCAGCTTAAGTAAGACCTTTGCTTTCAGTATTCCTGTTCCCTGCCAGACCCCGATTTACGCTCACGTGCTCCCAAGAACACTTCCTCAGATTTTTGTTTCTGGTCCCTCAGCAATCAGAGGTTGAAATGAGTTTCTGATCCTGGCAACTTCTGCTGCACACAGATGTCCAAAGCCCTTGTTATACCACTCTGGGGAATGTCCTCTGAAGAAATGGAAAGAGAATTATTGAGAAACTCAAATACTCAAGAAATATGCACCAGAGAAACGAGCCTGTCGCACTGTCTGATCCCCACTGCCCATAGTGGTGGCGGAGACTTTAAATACTTGTCATTGTAAGTGCAGTCTGAAGTTCTCCCTTGCAGTAATCAAATAAGCAGATTTTATTTCTATGATCACTTCACAACAGCGATAGGCACTGAGTGGAGAAAGCTTCAGGAAGATGCCAAACCAGCAAAGCTACTCTGACCAACGTCTCCCCTCCCTGAGCTTGAGGGTTTTGGCCTGATGAATGGACATCTACTTTTTGCAGGTGGGATACTTACTTTAGGTCAATTCTGCAGATGTGGGTCAGCCTGGCTTTTCCTGAGCCACATGGCTCTATCAGGTACTGAGAGTCTATCACGATGGCTCTCACAGCTCCCATAGGAGAAGCCTCCTCGTGCTCCACAGAGACGGCAACCAGCATGCACATCCCCTTTGGTAAATCTGTCCTCCACGTCCTGCAGGAACATACTCAAGATGGAATCACTTTAGCAGTGAAACTTCTGGGCACACGAGTAAGAACCAGAATTGAAGTTACAGTTTGCTTTTCTGCCTATCCTTGTTGCCTGCAATGCCGATGGACTGCCCCAGGAATCCCTGGCGGAGTTTTATGTTCCTCAGTTGGTAGTCTAACCGCCATGTGGGGCATCTACATTGCTCCAGGCTCCATGTGGAGTTGTGCTTCTCCACAGGAGCATTTTGTAACCATTATGTATTACAGGGCATGATAGAGCCTTTTGCAGGCAGGCAGAAGTTTTGAAAAGGAGATAGAGTGAGGACAAGCCATCCAGCAAAGGCTGAAACTATGCATGGTACCCATGTAGACTCACAGAACAAGAAATGCAGTTTAGTACAGCAGAAATCCTCTCTACTACCCACACTGACTGCTGAAGCTCCCAGAATATGTTTCAAGGGCATCTGAATTACAAACAAAATGTCATTTCATTTGTCCCCCTCTCCCAAGCCTTTCCTACATGCTGCAGAAGTAAGTTTCAAGTATAGGATACCTAGACTTTAATACTTAACACCTTGTTCTTATTCTGTAAGCAGTCTTTACATATTCTCGTGCATCACATCTTTCTCATCTGCACTGAATCTCAGAGGATGGGTCTATGCTCTTAGCTGTACAGTGGGAAGAAATGAGAAATTCCCACTGCGCTGTGTAACATGCAGCATGTTGCTGTGGACTGTTGGAGATGGGATTATTCTGTACAGTGGGAACTATCGAGTTTACACACAAAAGCCGCTTTTGAATCTTTTGAAGTTTGGACTGCAGCAGATAATTTTAACATTCTTCATTTTTCTTACATGAAACGGAGCTGTTATTCAAGACACTGAGGGGAGATACTGACCAGAAGGTTTCACATGTATCTGTGCATTAATAAAACGGATGAGCTATCTTGGAAGATGAACAACATAAGGAGTAGGAAATCACACATGAGATTGATGAAAAATGCTGAGCCATCTCCTGTGAGTGCTTGCACAGTGCTTAGATGTGCCTATACCATTGTGGTAACTACATGGCACTTAGTTTGGCCATTTGTGAACTAGAAAGTTCTGTTTCCCTGAGACTGCAAAAGACTTATGATTCTTATTCTTAGTTGTATGGATTTAGGTCGGTTTCAGCAGTTCTTTAAATACCTTACAATAGTAAAACCAGGCATGGCACCTAATTTGCAAAATTGCTGTGATACAGTTATACCCCCGCATTTGTGAGAAACAGGTCATGTCAGAGGTCTGGCAAAATGCCAAACTCACAAATACGTGCAGGCCATTAATATGCACGCAGGCCATGCCCTTCGCTCCACCCCCAGCCAATCAGGAGCACTGGGGAGCCTCTTTGACTCCTCCCCACGGGCCTTCGCAGCACAGGGGAGGAAAGGGAAGTGTTTCTGTGCCCTCTCTGCCTGGGGAGACCCCCCCCCCCAACATTCCCTAGATTTCTCTTTGGCCGCACTGCTGCTTCCGCAGCTGCTGACCACACGTGCTCGCAGCCCAAACCCCGCACCGCTCCTCCCGCCCCCTCCCCAGCCCCGGTGCTCATGCCTGCCGCACGCCGGTCCCGCGGCAGTGCGCCCCCCCGTCACATGCTGCTGGCCCCGCGCTGTGCGCTGCCGGTCTCATGCCGTGCGCTGCTGGCTCTGCGCTGCTGGTCCCGCGCTGCACGCCGCCACCCCCATGCTGCGCGCTGGCATGGCAGCACCACGCGGCGGGGGGTTCAGCTGCGGCAGCGGGGTGAGCATGTCCTGCTGGCTGCTGCGGCCAGCCCCACTTTCCTGGGACACTTCCCTTCCCCGCCTGTAACCATGGAGACAGTAACACGTGCCGGGGGGGAGTGTGGGTCAGTCCCCAGCTGCGCTTAGACCAACAGGGTACAGTGTGACTCTTGGCCCTCCCTGTGGGGCTGGGCCGGCACTGCCCCACAGGGAGCTCTGGCACCGCCCCTCGGCAGAGCAGAGGCACTGCGCATGCATCGGCCCAGGAAACTCGCAAACGGCTGAAGCAAAACTGTGAGAAATTCTCCTCGCAAATGGGTGGGGTCGTAATGGAGAGGTCGCAATGCAGCGGGGATTCACTGTACTTAATGAACATTAAACATTTGTAGATTCTTTAATGAAAAGTGATGCCTGCACAGGGCAACTGAGAGCTCTGTTAGATCCTAGGCATATGAAACATTTCCCCTCTCCTCTTACCATTAGTCTTCTCTAGGGAGCCTAATCCCCTTGTTATGACTGTCAAATTGAAAAAAAAACCAAAATAGAGAACAAGTTGATCTTTTCACAGCTGAAAGTTTGACCAAGAAGGAGAAAACTGCCATCTGTTAAAATATATTTATGTTCCCAGAACATTTATTCACTGTCCCCAGTGTATTATAATTTCACTGTTCACTTCCCACCAATCATAAGGTATCAAACTGACTGCGATATCGCTGGCTAACCTTGCTCTAGACTTAGTGATATAAATCAAAAGAGATAAACAACAGAATCTGACAGATCTGCCTGATGGCTGTTTTCAGCCCTTAAAAACCCACCAGGATTCATTTTTATGATATGTATTTCAGTCCTCAGGGGTCATTCCGCTTGGGTTAGTGAAAAGAATAAGAACTCAACGGCAGGATTTTTCTTTAACTGATGTGGCTGCACAGCAGGTCTTTAAAGAACTTAACCACCATGAAACCTAATAGTGAACTAAGTGGCAAATAAGGACCAAATTACGGTCATCAAAACCTCCCTGCCGCTTCCAGACAATCTTCTCGGTGCCATGCAGAGGGCCAAATTTATCACTGACTAAACTTAACAATATTATCTAAGAAGATTATTTATAAAATAATTATATATAATATAGAAAAATATATAATATATACTTAATTATAAAATAATTAATT
>WEKX01007762.1:101123-232174 GCA_013390025.1 Pitta sordida
ATTATAAAATAATTAATTTAGCCAAGTATACCATGGGAGCCAAAAAAATAGATTAATGGGAGCACTGGTGTTTTAATATTATTAAGAACTTACAAAAAACATTTTAAAAATCTTCCTCTAAGAGTTCCAATAATTCTTCCCTTAGACCAACAATATCTGCATGTTATCATTCTCTAAGAGACTGCTAAAGTTCATTAAAAGGAGGTACTTTTATAATTATATTTTATTGGGTTCATCTTTTTCCTTCAATCTTTATTCCCTTTAATATAATTCTGACTCACTGGACTACTTCCTCTGTCAAAACTGCTTTGTGTTTCTCTGCCACATCATTTCAATCAAAGAAAGCATAGACCAAGAACAGGAATGCACAATATCATCCTGAAATAAATAACTGTAGGACTGACCCTGTAAGTGAAATATGTCAGCAGCTCCACAATAGCTCCTAGAAAGCAAAGGCCAGGATTTCAAAGTCAAAAAGTACATAAGAGGATTTTTTTTTTACTGTCTGTACAGGCACATAGACAATGGCAGAATTGGGCTTGAATGTGGAATATTGATACACAGCTATATGTATTAGAGAGATGTCATTCCCCATAAAGGCCAAATACATGTCTACCGCCTGCTTCTGTTAATTTCCATACTAGGATTTTTATGGATCAGCATTTCTTGGTTTACAAAGACTCCAACTGAAAACCTAAGATAACAACTTATATAGACACTGTATAAACAGCCTTAGCTTAAAAGCACCACTATCTTCTCTACTAAACATTTGGCTCTTAAACATCAAACATTCCCCAGAGAACAGCAAAAGCAGTGTAAAAAACAATTGGGCTCTATTTGCACTGTTTTGACAACACACAAAGCTAAGAGAGAACAGCAGCTATTATCAGACATCTGTTCTAGGGAAGAAATTATACTTATGGCCTCAGGAATATGTGCTGCTCAAATTACATCAGAGAAAAGGTCAGCATGCTCTAGGTGTATGATTCTAACTCAGTTTGAGAAATTGACACTGCTGCCCAGAAGTAGAGCCCTCAGAGCACAATTATACAGATGCAAAGGCTGAGATAAGAGCAGATCTTCCCTGATTCACTGCCACAGGCAAAGGTACCGGAGAAACACCCTTAGCTTACCTTAGAACGACAAAGTCTCGGACAGGATGAGGAGCCATGCTGTTCAAAACATACTGATAAACTTCTGTCTGCTTGTCCAGGCTCTCTACCACCTTCCACTGCAAGAAGTCCTCATCCCAGAGGTGACGTTCTCTCAGCACTCGGTTCAGGACAACGGATGGGGGTGCTTCAACTTCAACCGAGGCTTTCCAAAGCCTTAATGGGTTCCCATCCCCAACCTGGAGCGAAGTAACCAAGAACACAAACAGCCATAATTTATATGCTTATGTTCAGCAGGCGGTAACTGAGGACAAAATCTCTGTGCGTGTGTCTGACTTGAGCTTCAGAACACTCGTGTTTCCCTGCTAATCATTACTGTTATTGCTATTGCTGCTGCTCTACTGCATATGAAAGCATAGGCATACTAGTCCTGGATGGAAAACCACTCTCGCAACAGTATATATCTGGACTAGTTCCCATAGTGCCAGTGAACTTCTGTATTACTTCTCGTGTGACAGACACTTTTTCAACCCCATGCATCCTAAGTATAATGATGAATAAGTGTGTGCAGAAAAAAAAACAGGTGAGAGATTGAAACCCTAGGCTGTAACAAGGTAACTACCTTGGGGAATTCGGTACACTACCTGGGTCCATTAACCCTCTTGTTAATTGGTGGAAGAGCAGAACATATGTTGATTCAGTTATGTGTTGGGTACACAGATGTTTTGCTCCTCAAAATAGCTGCAAGGGAGGTATTGAGAAAATGCCTTTTGAAGAGCACAGACTGCTTGCTAAGTCTTCCTCGCTGACAGATCCTATTTTGTGAAAAACGTCCACGGCATGTAATAAGGGAAACAGAAAGTGCTGGGCTATGAACAAGGGGAATATCGTAGATTCTACGCATATTCATGCACCCATGCTGCATGGTCTTAGGGCTCATATTTCAGGCAGTAAACTAATTAACTGTAATTCCTGGATCTTGCAAACCCTGCTTTTCTAACCTCTCCCTACCTTAGCATCCTCCCATACCATTGTCAGTGCTCCTCCCACAGACCCAGGACTGTTCTCCCCTGCCGAAACCCACCTTCCACCTCCCTCACCTTAAATTATTCCATGTTGTTATAATCCTTTTTCCCCAAAGCTCTCAGTTCCTCAGTTCCCCGATGCAGGGACTCCCAATCCCCTCTGTAGTCTCACATGCCCTTGACTCCAGACCTGTACATGCCTCTATTTATTCTCTCTCTTATTCCACAGCCTGCTCCAACCTGAGCCCCATTACTCCCTTCCTAACTTCCTGCAGTCCCTCCCTGGAGAGGAGCCAGAATTTGTCTGCAAAACAGAGTAACTGCAATTTCTTTGCCTGACAGAGGGGTTGCACTTTCTCAAACAAGGGTAATGCTGTCTCCTGCCCCCTCACCGTCCAAATCCCACATTCCTCCCAGGGACCTCTCCCTACCTAACTAGTGTCACACACCATCCTCTCCTCTCACTAGCTGCTGCTGGTTTGGAGACCTCTGTTTTGCTATTGTATTTCTAGCAGCCCTGAACTCCACTGTCTGCAGGGACCCTGCAGTACCCTCCTCCTGGCTGCAGTGGTCTGGCTTTCCCTGCACAAGTGATGGAGCCTGGAACAAATTTTGATAAAAGCTTCAGTATTAAAAATCTACTAGTATCAAGGACAGGAGGATCAAGGATAAAACTGGCCATATGGTTGGCCTGCCTAATAAAGCACTGGGCAGCCTGAAAAGATTTTTTAATACCTGTGTTCTGGCCGTGTTCTCCAAACTGCTGGCAAATATCAGGATCTGGTCAGAAGCTTCGCATATCCTGCAGTCAAAGAGCTTACCTTACTCTGTTTAATGTTTCAGCTTGCTCTCTGATTTATCTCTTTTGGAGACCTTAGCTTGCTTTGTGTGCCTTTGCCTGGAATCTTATACTTGAATCACTATTATATTATATTTTTAACTGCTTTTAGTATTCTTAAAAAAACCACCAACTTCAATAACGTGTGCCTTGCCAGGAATAAGGATATGTATTTAGTGATGTCAGGTTGTCTCACAGCTACGCTGCATTTTCCTTTGGTTCTTTACTACTTCTTCCACATCTCCACAAATTACCTTTTTGTAGGCGAGTTCTGTGTTCTCCATACTGGAACACGTGACCCATCCTTTGAATTTCTCTTTTGCTTCTTTATGGAGATTCTGCATGAGATTTTCCAAGTACGTCTGGTAGTTCCCTCCTTCCTCATCCACTTGTTTCCCAAGCTCCTCTAGGGTGGGAGAATGCACTTCTGCATCAACATAGGAGTTTCGGGATTGTGTGAGCATCTCATGTGGGACCTGTGCCACAGAAGGGAAGGAAAACACACAGGGAAAACCTCCTGCTGAGAACTTTTTCTTAAGGCAGTGTGTTTCTAGCCTGATGGACCATTCAGCATCCTATTTCAATGAGCCTATGATCTGTGAAATGTACTATAACTATTTCTGTGTTTATGCAAGATGAAAAATCAAAGTAGTCTAATGAAACAGTGCATGGCTCAGAACAGCACTACTCATGCAGAACCATTTTAGACTGATGAACTGGATGTCAACACACCTGTTTTTACTCCTTTAGCCCTCAGAAATATTGCCTTGTGCTTCTGGGGAGGGGAGATATGAGCATTTTCTCTCTTCCAGCTGCAGTGTTAGTAGCTGCAGGAATGACTGCATCTCCCTATGTGATTTTAACTTTGTTGCATGACACACAGAAATAAAATGTGTGAGCTCTTCTTTTTCAGACGAGTAAGTTTTAACTGATGCGTTAAAAACTTTGTAACAAAATGAAACTTAAACCAGCAGATTTTGATTTAAATTAGACTAAAATTTCATAATCCAGTGATTTGGGTTGAAAATCATCACAGAATAATTACCCTGCATCTTTTGAATACTAGAAGGGAACAGCTATAAAGAAATGAGATAAATCAACTTTAGACGAAGCAAGTTTACAAATAAGTGAAGGACCATCAATCTCTGGGCTAATACAAGACAGCAAATGTAAGCATAAACATAAATACTTCAAAGGATGCTGCATTATGTGGCCATGAATAATGCTGTTTGAGTCTCTCACTCACCTCAAAAAGTTTGTTGCATTCCATTATCATGTGAGCAAGTCCCTGAGTAGCTGCCAGGTTTTCACTGAGGTCCTTCTGATCTGGCTTCCCTGTTGCATATTTTTTCTGTATTACTCTGTAATTATATTCAGTATCTCAGGTAAAAAGAGCTGAATCTTTTTAACATGAAACCAAACACCAGCAAGTCATTCTGAACACCAGAGAGAAAAACCTAAGTTTAGTTTTTACTTATCACCAAGACTGCTCAGCCCATGAGGCCTTTTTTAAAGGAGAAATGTTTACCTGAAATATTGTTGAGCCAAAGTAAAAGCAGGAAAGGTTATGCATAACCTGCATTACATGCTGTACATTTTGAAATGGATTTTTATCAGATGTGTGTGTAAAGTGATTTACATTGTTACTTCTTTAAGCACTTGCTCAGACACTGGTTATACATGTACGTGACCAAGAATCTCAGTGTATTCTGAACTAGATGGAGGAAAAAAAATAAGGAGGGACCAATGTTTAGAGGGGTGTATGGCCTGTTTAGTCTGTACTCACCATGCTACACATCCATTTTAATGTGGCCTAAAATAAACTTGGTTTCCCAAGTGGGAGGATGCAGCTAGAAAACTGAAAGTGAAAAACCACTCATTGAAAACTTGCATGTTAAAATCCCTTTAAAACATAGTCAGTCTTTGACTTCAACCAGAACAAAAATCAAACCCTTTTCCTTCACAGAAGTCAACATTAATCATGCAAAACTCACTAGTGTCTCAGTGAAAATTTTGCATGGAAAGAAGGCACCGCATATTCACAACAGCCAGCCAGAAATGCTTGCTGGACTTGTGAAAACAAGTGTGCTTCTGGGTCTGCAGCATGGGTTTTCCCCTCTTGCTGAAGCCATGCCTTGTTTATTTAATGTGTGCTGGGATGCAGATGCTTCAGAAAGTTCTGTCCTGCACACCACTGAAAGCATCACTCTGTATTAAGGATATGACTATTTATAGTGTTGAGAAGAAACGTACCTTGGTGAGCTTTCTTTCTTCACGATATTAAGATGGAAGAGGGAGGGGGCCAGACAAACAGCTATGTTCATAGGAGTCATCTGATTCTCCTCCACAGAGGTGACATCGCTCAGGAAGCACAGCAGAGTCTGCAGAACCTCACGGTTCTCATCAGACATCAGCATGATGGCAGCCTGCACCGCCTGCAGCCGCTGCTCCTTGGGGACATCTGAGAAAAAGCAAGTGACATTCAGGGGGGTCAGTTGTAGAGTTGTACATTCACAGAATAGATTCACAGAATATTCTGAGTTGGAAGGGACCCACAAGGATCATCGAGTCCAACTCTTAAACAGCACCACTGCCTCCCTGGCGGGAATTGAACCCCTGGTTCTCCCACATGAGAGGCGGGGACACTCACCACTGTACTAAAGTGGATTTGGAGGATCAGATAAGGAGGCAGAATGACAGCACAGACATTCACACTTCCTGTAAGTTTTTTAAAGACATGTAGATGTGGTGCTTAGGAACATATTTTAGTGGTGGACCTGGTAGTGTTAGATTAATGGCTGGACTTGATGCTCTTAGAGGTCTTTTCCAACCTTAATGATTCTATGATTCTGATAATGGCTTTGTGAAGAGGCAGATGACAAGGCCAGTATATGACATGTCTCTATTTGAAAGTCTGTTCCCAAGAAAGAGACTGAACTCCATTTAAAGTCTATGAAGAGTGAGTAGTGCTCAGTATACTCATATTTTTAAATGGTATTTTTTAGGTATCTTCTGTCCCCTGGGAAGACAGTTCCAAAGTCTTAGGGAAACTTAAGGAAAACACTAATATCTGTGTCCTAAACCATGAAAGAGTAATGGATGTGCTTAAATAGCTCCTCAGATAAATTTCTAAAACTATCATAAGTTTTCTCAGTTTGGACTTCAAGCTCTCCTCTGGGTATTACATATGCTCTATATGATCGAATGGAAGAAGAACAAAAGCAAATTTACAGTAGAGGGAACGACCAGCTCTTAAGATTTGACTGCTAGCCTGTACAAACACTTTATTTTAAAAGCTTTCAGAATGAATGACAAAACGAACACAGCCCGATGCTGTGTGATTCTGTGATTCTAATGTTTCTATAAGCAGCAAGGCCAAGTCTTTCTGAGAAGTCAGAGAACCCTTTGCTAAATCTATGCAACGTGTCTTTTCTTCCCATAGTGCCTCCTGGTAAACCCTCCCTCCCCGTTTATTGTTGCTCTGATGGGTTGGGTACATAAAGAAGAGCAGCCAGTCCTTCAAGTCATAACATTAGGCAACTGAGAGTTTAAGGGAAATGGAGAAAATTTCATCAATCCTATGCCAAGTAGACTACTACACTAATCATCTCATCCCCAATCCTCTGTGTTACAGAAATTCAAGCCAGTTTGGATATATGCAAAAGCTCTTGGATACATGAAAAATATCTTCAGTGAGTTTCAGAAAATCAGAAATTCCCTGCCAATACACTAAGAGAGGAAAAATCCTCCCTAACTTCACATTAACAATTTGTTAAACAGAATGAAGGGTAAGAAAAAGTCTCAGCTACAAATTAATTTAATTGCAGACATTATGAAATCCAATTGGTATCCCAGCAATTTTCAACATTTTTCTTTCTGTGAAAAGAGTTTTGTCAGTACTGTTTAAAGCAGAAAAATGTATTTTTTTGTTGATCACATGGAAAAGATACCCCACTGCTACTCATTCTTAATCTAAACACCTTTCTCCAGTGTCCACAGAGCCTGTCTTTTCCTGTTCCTAACTTGTTTTAAAGAGACCCATTCTCAAGTCTTTGTGAAATCCTTTAAATTAGTGGTGCAGTTCAAGAAAATGTTTCTTAGCACATTTTTTCCCCTTCTGACCAGTGTAAAGAAGAGTTCTTCAGATTTCCCACTTCAGTACCACACAGACATTACAGAGTCAGCCCATTATTTCACCATTCAGCCTCATGTCTGCTGTGAATCCTAACAACAGGCTCCTGTCTTGGGAAAGAGAAGTCCTGGCTACAGACCTACTTATGCTGATGACATTGGGATCTGCCATGTCTCTTTTCCATTGGCAAGAGCACAGTTTACTTGCAGTCTTCTGTACCAAGAGAGGATACTCCCAGTTTTCATCAAGCCATAGTTTAAAGGTGGTTTGTTTCCAAGGACGTGTAGTCTTTGTAGTGGATAATCTTCTCCTTGGCCACTTCACCATGGAAATTATTGTGACTGCCGTTTTATTAGCTGCCAGAATTCCGGTTGCTTTTCTGAACAAGCTTATTAATGGGTGTGTAGGCAGACAAGATCTGCAACTTGTGAGCAGGAAAGAAGAAGGGGAAATGATGGGCGAGGGCTAGGCACCAACTGTTTCAATTCACTTGTGTCCCAAGGCGTCACGTATGGCCAAATCCACTAAATACATTTGCAATGCTGTCTCTCTCATGCAGAATCACAGCATTCTCTACCAGCTACAGACACTGTGATGGTAAATACATTAGTGACTGCGCCACAGACAGATTTTTACAGTAAAGGGAAGCAACGGAAGTAACCAAGATTCTTAAGCACTAGGATTATACAGTCTTAAAATGTCTTTCTATTGTTTTGGCAGCTGAAACGTCTGCAAGTGAAAAGACTAGACACACTTCTCTTTAGTGGTTCCAATTATTTGGCTTAGGCTGGCTGGGTAGGTTTTTCTGCATCTGCCAGAGTGCTGGCTGACTGGCCTTCATGATGGACATTGTCAGGAAAAACTTTAATTCCTCTGGCTTTTCAGTGTTTGTCTCATTGTTTATTTCTCCCTCAGTCTGGAGAAGAGTTACACAGTTGTTTCCTGATCTACAGGGATTTTCATCATTCTGATGCATTTCATTCTCAGATTTTGCTCAGGATTGCTTATGTTGGAACAAAAAGAAGAAATCCTCTGATTTCTTTCTTTCTCTATGAGTTCTTTACACAGAGCTGAAGGCAGCTTGTTTTGTGCATGTACATTTTATTGACTATAATGAAAAAGCAAATAATCAAAAGTCACAGCAAGGAAGAGGACTACACAGGCACGTGTTCTGATGGTCAAGTGCATGTCCAGAAGACTCACTGATATTGAGATGTCTGCATGAAATGGGCCCTTATTTTAAAGAAATCTGACAAAAATACGTGTCTTCACGCTTTTTATATCCACAGCAGTCTGTTCTTCTGGCTTTTTCCCATTCTTAGGCTGATATTTTCAAATCTTCTTAATATTTGAATGTTGTCTTTCTATTAAATGTGACACTTAAACCTTTAGGTGGTTCTAAAGATCTCTTAATGAAAGATTTTGAGGGCAGAAAGGTTCTTTTATATATATCAATGTCAGCAGAAAGAATCCCACCCAATGTTAACATACCAAAATTATTTACAGTATATTGCTATATTTTCTAGTTCTTTTATAATAACAGAAAGATGCCAACTTACATTGATAGATGTGCAGAAAAGTCTCTCCTAGTTTACTTGTGAGGAGAGGTTCCGGCAGGTCCCTGAAAAATTGCTTTACCATGTCTGCCACATCGTATGCGGACTGGTCTTCATAACTGACGTTTTCTGGGGAGCTCTCATTCATCTGACGCAGGGCCTGGATACGGGATTTCACTCCAGATTTTCGAAACAGACCCACCTAAAAAAATTAAAAAACAAAGAAAGTTGCTTTAAGAATATTTATTTATTTGTATTTCTACATAAACCTATTATGAAGGGCTTTGATCATGACCAAAGCTTGGGTTGCTTATTTTACTCTAGGCAAGAGCAAGCAAAACATGCAAATCTGATGGTCATGACTTGCCCACAAGTCTTTTAGACTCTCACATCAGTGCTGTAAGGGTTAATAACGCTGCTGCTCTCTCTCCCATCCTAGAGGCAGAGTTCAGAGTGCATTATGGTTTTCCCTGCTGCCGAAGGGTTTAAGCAAGATGCTCAGCTGATATAAATCAGCATGACTTGCTTGGCTTGGATAACTGTCTGTTGATTTACTCCAGATGAGAATCTGGCTTCTCATGTTTATTTGGGTATATATTTTGAAGGCTAACAAGAAAATATTATACTTAGCTAAGTAATAAATAATGTGGCAAAAGAATAGTATATCTTGATAGAGCTTTAAAATCCACGTTTTTAAATCTGTTTTCCCCCTTCCTGCAGTCTGCTTCCTAGAGGTCTCCCAAATCCCAGTGAAAAGCCTGGTTTGAAAGTGGGAGCCACAGAGGGACTACTTGTGCTGTGTCTCTAAGATACATTTTTATCCTGTTTGTTTTCTATTTGAAAGGAAGTGGTAATTCTTCAAATGATGCCTTCTGCTGCCCTTTCTTGTCCTTCTTGCTAGCGGAATTCCCCTAGGGTGAATTCCTGAGCCTAAACCACATTATTTATTCCCAAGTCAGTTTACAGAGTTTAATTTGGGAAATAGGAACACTGTTTCTCTTCAGTTTTGCAGGAGAAAAGGTGAAATACTGAGAAAGACCTATGGAAAAGGCACATTTCAGTTTTGGAATGATGTACTCCTGGTTCTCTTTGACAGCTGTCTTGCTGATGATTGGTGCAGCTTGCTGCATGGCATAGTGCATCAACAAATGTATAAAGGCAAGGAAACAATGCCTTCTGGCCTTCTTCCCCTTACTTCCAAGTAAGAAGCAAGACAGAGTTCATGTAGGACCCTCCTCTCCCTGGAACAGCTCCTAGTTCAACTGTTTAGGACCTTTGTTAACTCACACATAAATTACACTAATTACATAAATCACACACTCTGCAACTCTGTAAGGGAGTATATTTATTTATATGAAGACAAACTGCTACATCAGACTGCCTGTGAGGCAGCTCTTCTATGTCTTCCTATTGATGAATCACTTGTGAGCTAAATTTATGTACAGGAAGTAAAGAACTGGAGTGTGCCCTGGGTACTGTATTTATGATCACAAGTCAAGCGCTGTTCCTGTTTTGGACAAGTGAATACAAGAAAGAGCATCCAGCTCTTTTCATCTAGTTTTCCTTTTCCCTTCTTTTTAAATCCCTTTTTCCCCTAGAAATGTATGCTGAACAAATGGGAGGACATTTGCTAATTCTGTCCAAAAAACAAAGTTTGGGCCTGTGGTAGATAAATGTGAGAGCAGAGGCTCAGTTATCTGCTTTTGATGGAATTGTCCTTGCTGGTATAAAGAACATTTAAAAACTTCCACCTAAGTCTGATTTGAGAGGTGAGACATCAAGGTCACTAGTGGAGTCTCACAGGGATCAGTGCTTGGCCCGACACTGTTTAACATCTTTATTGATGATATGGACGGGGGACTTGAGTCCACCATTAGCAAGTTTGCAGATGATACCAAGTTGGGGGTAAATGTTGAACTATCAGAGGGTAGAAGGGCTCTTCAGAGGGACCTTGACAGGATAGGGAAATGAACAGATTCTAATGGTATGAGATTGAACAAGTCTAAGTGCTGGGTTCTTCACTTTGGACATAACAACCCCATGCATCGCTATCGGCTGGGGGATGAGNCCACGGAATTCAGGTTATATAATTAACAAAAAAATTATGATGAACGACCCTGAGATTGGCTCAGATAGATAAAACATGGTGTCCATGGCTCCGGGCTTGTGGGTTTGATCCCTGTTATGGGCATTCGCTTGCAAGTTGGACTCGATGATCCTTTGAGTCCCTTGCAACTCAAAATATTCTGTGATTCTGTGATCACATCATTCTGCTGCTCTTGACCTCTGGTTTTGTTTAATGATATTTATCAAAAATCCTATTTCCTTTTTTTCCTGGAAAAAAATAATAATTGATCAAAAGAGGGCAGTTTTTCACTTGGTAGAAAAAGATGGTTTAGGCTCTGTTCTGCAATATTGCAAACTCCTGTAAATAAATACTAATAATCCAGAGGCCCAATCTCTTTACTGTCCTCAGGCTGCGGATCATGTACCTTGCAAGTAGTCATGATGCATGACAGAAATACTGATGCAGTTGAAAAAGGCCAAGCAGTTCCTATTTCAGAAGTTGAAACTTGTCGTGGTTTGACCCTGGCTGGATGCCAGAGGCCCACCCCAACTTCTCCTGAAGGAGAAAACTAAAAAAAACAAACTGGGAAATAAAACTGGAAAATAAAATAAAACTGGTCACAGGCAAAAGAAGCAAGGCAAAACTATAAATAAAGAACATAAAGGGTTTATTTTCTAACTAACAAGCTCAGAACTGCAAGGGAAGCATCATTTAGAAGGCAACCTTTCTCCCCCCACCCCTCCTTCTCTTACAATAGATGTAATATTCCCTTTTCCACCAGGAGAAAAAGGGGGAACACAGGGTAGGGGTAAACCAGGCAAGTTGGTATTTCTGATCAGATCCAGGGTAGGAACCATCTCTCTGCCCTTCCATAAAGTTCTCTCTCTCTCACAAGAGGGAAAGGTCTTTCATGACCCCTCCCAAGTGAGATCTCGACCTGAGGACGACAGTTCTTCTGAAAAATTCTCTGTTGTCCAGAAGTCACAGCCAGGATTGCAGCTTTTAAGTACTGGCTTTTCTGCTTCATAATGAGCCCATCCCAAAAGTACACAAATACTATAACAATGCCCAAAAAAAGTCTGTCCAGGGATTTCTGCGGAGCTCTCAGCTAGCTCCAAGTTTCTGTCTCTGGGCTCCAACACATCAGCAGTGTTGTCCAGTTTTTACCTCTCCATCTTCAGTCTTAATGCTTAGACGGATTCTGCGGTCCTGGTTCTCTCTCTTTGGTCCATAGGTTTTCACCATGGTCAGTCCAATTCACAAGCAGCAGCGGGATGCCTGGAAGAACATCTCTACCCCTTCTCTCGTGGGCCTGGGGCCTTCAAATCTCTCAGCCTCCCGACGCAGGTTCTGAGCTGGCACGCTACATCTTACTACTGAACTTTTTTTTCTTCTCTCCCAAGTATGTTATTCGGCAGAGACGCCTGCCTTTATCTCTAACCTTGAAGGCCCTGGCAGCACGGAAAGCTCAGGCCAGAGCTGAGCTGTTAACCCCCTCGCTACCAAAGCAGCAGAAAACCCCCCAAACCATAACAAAACTGAATAACATATCCTACAAATAATGGTGAGGCTCCTTATACTATCTTAGGAATTTCAGTGGCAGGAGTCAGACCTTACAATGATTTAGAGCAACCTCAACTTTATCAAATCTGTGCAGTTGAAGCTCTGATGCCTGTTCAGGAGTCTGTATTACCTTCTGCAGTCCATGGAAGAGACATGTAAGTAAGACGCTGGGGGAGACTGGAAGCTGCTCAGATCCCTCTGTAGGCATTAGGAGACTTTGAATTAAATGGGAACAAAGGGAGTAACTACAAAGAGGAGAAACTGAATTGCCTGGAGGGTTTTGACCTGGAAAAGTTATTGGCAAAAAGGTACTTTAAATGGTCCCGGTCTGTACTTCTTCTCCTTCTTTTTCTATTGAATATTTTCCCAATTCCACTCTGTGTGGAAACTCAAGTTGAGTTGAAATGGCCCTTCACACAGCTCTGATGCTTCCCAGCAAGTAAACCTTCCCTCTTGGAACACATATTTGTCTGAGACTTTCCACTGCTTTGACTGCCTCAAATCTCTCAACAGCTTTTTTTTCCTCCCTTATTTAACACTCTGTTTTACACCTCCCCCATTTATCTCCTCTCTACTCTTTCTTTCTATCGCTCTGCTTCTTAGCTGGCAAGCCTCATCCTTACATCTTCTGTTCCTCTTACTTGGGCAAGTGTGTCTCCTCCTTCAATCTCAATGCTGACACCAGGCTCGCTGCATTGCTTTTCCCCCTACACTGGCTTTCCCAGCTCAGAATACAAACCCGGATGCCACCATTGGAACCAGACGTGTTACTTACTGAATATACTGTTTGTACTTGTCTCTATGCACCTTTCCCTTCCATCCCCTATTAATACCTTTCTGACAAGTTATTCATCCTGCACCTCAGCTCCTATACTACATAGGGTTGGCAGAACTCAGCTCACATCACTTTTGACACCTTGGAGTTAGATGTCAAGGTTTGACCATCACAGGATCTCTTTAAAGAGAGAAATTATAGGAAGAACCTATGTCTTTCCCACTGGCTGCAAAGCGAAATGGTTGTGATTCCCAGCAATGCCTTTAACTTTTAGATTCCAATTTTGAAAAAGATGACTGTCACCCCAAAAACCAACCTCAACAGCAACTATTATTGTGATTAGAAAATGCAAATTTAGGACAGACTATTTCCACCCTTTTTGTGTACTCAGACCTAGAAAAGCAGCAAAGTCTGCAGAGTAAAATGCCAGTTGCTCCTTTTGAACTTGCAACTATCTAAAAGCAGTTGTGGAAGAAATCATATGACATGAGGTCAGTAACAGCAGAGGACTAAACATAATCAGACAGGGGGTTTCTCCCTGTCCTATATTCATCAAAACATACATCCTCATCCTTAGGGGAAGAACAGTAAAAGTATGATTAGTATGTCCCTGTTCTGTAGCTAAAGGGAATAAAAAAAATCTGAAATACTTTGAGTATGAGGGTGTCCCAGCTGGCTTGTTGTAGCTAAGAACACTATAAAAGGCAATGCATCATAATGGCTTTGGCATTGAACCTCTGCTGACCTAACTATCTGAGTATATCTGACTCTGTCAACAGAATACTTTGAATATTTTGCTGAGTTTGCTCTCTATTATTGGACTTTTATTTCTTTGCTAAGTAAATAAAACTTTTTGTACTGTGTCTTGTGAAAGGGCGAACACAGTTAACCCTCACTAGCAACAGTCAAGCAGAACAGATACAGGCAGAACTGTAGAGTCCTGATCTCTTCCAAGGTCTGATTCAATAGACATGAAGATCTCATGTCATTCTTTGAAGTAGATTATGGTGTACAAACTAGCAGGAGTGTTATAGCCACAAGAATTCAACAGATTACCTGGATAAAAATCTCAAAATGGCAAACTGTTAATATTGGCACCAAGTGTCAAATCACCAGAGATCTGGGCCCAACATGAGATATAATGGTCTTCAAATAATCCTAAGTACACCATAGCTTGCTTAAAGCAGCTTTTCAGAAAAAAATCAACCAGTTCCATGGAGTTAAGTTCATACCTGATCTAGACAGTTGCTTCGTAAGTAGCGTAGTGCTTGTTGTATGCTCTGGGGAAGAGGTTGTCCTGTTCTCTGGACATGAACTATCAGAGGCACACCAAAGACATTCTTGTCCTTGTAGTCAGGGACTTTCATCCTCTTCATGAACTTTGGCACAGACCTGAAAATTAAGATGAACAAGCTGCATGAAAATACCAGGGTATTTACACAGTGTCTCTGAGTAACACTACTGACAGAAATTGGTTGCTGGGGCCATTTTATAGTGAAATAATTTTAATGCACCTTACAGACACTTTACAATCTATACATTTGATACATTTCTTGTCAGCTTCAACAAGTGGATGGCCTCTGTCTCTAAGATACAGCATAACCATCTGTTCTAACAAAAACTTTCACTACACAACTGCCATCCAGCTGAAGCCAACATGGTTTAAAGCATCCTTTAGGGACTCAAAGGAATGGCACAGTGGAGACACTGTGGTGACCTCTGACACAAAAGGAGATTCAGTCCTCTAACAGGCTAAGTGACTATACTACCAGTTACATGATTTAGTATTTCTATTGGCTAACAATTTACAATAATGGTGGGAAATCCCTATGCGTCAGATTCATCCCTTGTGTTATATGATTTATTTTAGTTGAATAACTTAAGTGAAGCTGGTGAGCTTGCTTTCTTCAAAAAATGATGATGAAAACATGAACAAATTAGATTCTCTTTGTGGGAGGCATGACTGCCATGGAATTAAAATAAAAGGGATGAATATGACCTGAATGTGACTAAGATTTTTCTCATCTGTGTGGGAAGGAAATAAAACTCAGATTACACTACCTACTGAAGAATTACAGCATATAACTTTACAGCCATTTACAGTCCCACTCCTATATATCCTTAGTGACAGACTACACAAACTGAAGAAATATTTTTCAGGATGAAAACCTGGTACAAACAGCAGGATCTGAAACTTTCTATATTCTAGTCTGCTTATTTGAAGTTAGTTAAGGTGAGATTCATTTCAGTATAGGCATTGTCAGCTAGCCACAGGGAATTAATTGTACCAAAAGAGAACAGCAAAATGGGGGTTAATCTTTTGCTCTCTAACAGAGGTTTAGAAAGAATTAACTACCCCTATACCCACTCCAGAGAAAAATACTTTGGAGGGTGACCCAAGTCCTCAGCCTTGGTCAGAATGAACAGCTTTAGACTTGCTTGTCTTTTTCCTGTGATCACAAACAGCCAACCTTTCTCAGATTAGATTTATAACAGATCTAATTTATTATGAATAATGACAATAATTCATCATGAAAACTTAAAAGTCTAAAAAATTTAGACTTCTAACTTTTCATAATGGCTGATGTTAGGTGAATCCCACATATAGTCCTTTCTATCTATTTCCCCGTATCTAAAGAAAAACTTATCTAGCTCACAGATAAATTTAGTGGAACTTGGGTGACATCCTTTGAACATGAAAATCACAATGTAGATGTCATGTCATACTATATTTGGACTTGGTGTCTCAGTGGATTAGGGAAGGTTTCTGTTATCCTTTTGATTATTTCTCAGATACTTATAAACTCTTATCTTTGCCCATTTCCATTTCTGGTATACCTCTGTCTGTGGAGCACCCCAGGGTTTGTATACCACTGTATACCATTTGTATACCATTAAACACACAGGTTTCTGTAGCCAGTTGTTAAGCAGGAGGCACACTGCAAGCACTCACGTGCATCTGCCCTTCACTCCACTCCCGGAATGACCAGGTAGCTACTACAGCTGTCAGGGTTGCAAGCTTCCTCTAACATAGGTCCAGCCCTAGACTAAAGCTTGCAGCTTTTGATCTGTCCTAATCCTTTTTTAAAAGCACAAACAAACCAATATCAAATACATAAAGTAGCAGCAGCAGCTGTTTCTTTTTGAATCACAAACCAAATTTTGGGTAAGACTTACTGTAAATTTTTCCTACTTTTTAATCACTGTCTCGTACTCCTGTTTATTTTTCTGGAACTGGAGTGTTGTCAGAAAGACCACGGTTGTGTCTCGGTTAGAGCACAGGAATGAAGTCAGATTTGCAGGGTCTATTTCTGACTTTGCCAATGAGTCAGTAGGCAGCAATGGATTAAAAGGGATAAAAGGGACATTTACTTAATATCTCCTAACAGAATTAGGAGATACTATTTTCTTCTAAAAATGTCTCTTTGGTACTCACCAGGTCCAACCATGTTTGTTTGACATGGAGTACTTTTCCATGATGGCAGTAAGACGAAGCAAAGAGAATTTTTGCAGGAGATTCATTTGGCCTGCTGACTGATTGCTGATGTGAAGTGATGCAATAGAGTGGCTCAGGCAATGAGAGATTTGGAAACTATGCCACCGTAATCGCCTTTAGCAAAAGAAACAATAGAAAAGTTAGACAAGTTCCACGCTTGTGGGCCTGATCCCTGGGTGGGCGTTCGCTTGGGAGTTGGACTAGATGATCCTGTGGGTCCCTTCCAACTCAGAATAACCTGTGAACATGTGATCTGTTTTAATTGGGCATAAAAGATGGTATACTGTGAGATAGGGCTGGGCAATATAAAAACCATACATAAATAAACACACATACATTATGCCTTGGGGTGTGTCAACTGAAATAAAATGTACCTTGGAGATAAATAAAACGATTTACTCAGTTTCTTTAATTTTTGAAATGTCTTTTTAATGTTAGATTCACAAGTGGGTGTGGGGTCTTGTCCACGTACCTGGGGAAGTAGTACTGCCTCCTAAGCTGATCAGCCCACACAGGATGTGGGAGATCCAGATTCAAATCTTCTGTGCCTAACTCAGAACTGGTATTTGATGTCTAGTCCCCACACCTCCCAGGGGACCAACCTGACCACCAAGGTATTTGGAGATGAGGTTCCTGAAACATCTCTGTTATTAAATAGTGAAAGATGTTTCTGAAAAAGGATTGAACCCTGGGTCTCCTTAGAAAAAGCTGTAACCACCAAGCTATTGAGCCACTCACATCTTCTTTTTGTTCCAATGCATTTTCTGGATTCATTAGGGAAAAAAAAGATCTTGTTTTGCTAAAATGAGTTCTGGCTGAAATCCTAAAAACTTTGGCACTGCTCATTTACTCAGTACTTTCCTAGAATTCGCCTGCTTGGGATGGTGGTGAGCAAGCAATGGCAGCAGTAAACCATGGCATGGCAGAATCCTCTGTAATTATGTGACAAGACTGACAACAGAACAGAAAATACCAGGTATAGTCTCCCTGGTTTTGCATATACAGAGTCACCCTACACACAACAGTATGGATCCATGAAGGCCTTTACCCAGGACCATGCTTCCTTGGCACATCAGGAACTCATCCCTCTGACTTAAAACAGGTCTGCAAACTATTAGCAAAATTCCACTTTTCACTTTTTCTAAGAAATCAATTGCATACCATAATTTCAGCCCATCATGTAAGGTATTGAAGTATGATATAGGGAAGCTCTCTTTTACCACAAAGGGCACATTTTTAAAGGAGACCACTGAACTTAAAAATTGTGCAAGGTTACCAATGCATAAAGAAGTGGGCCTATAACTTAAAAGATTGAAAAGACATCCTACAATATATACACGGTTTTACTATATAATCCGTAGATCAAGAGATTTAAAAAAGCTTCAGTTTGCTCTACTAAACCAATTCTGCATTGACTCCACATAAGAATCTCCACTGCAGAATGTCTCTTCTCCTTAAGTTCCACCTTTACCTGGGAATTCCCTGCACAACTGTAATGGGACACTGTGCCTTTTGGCTTTAAGGCTGAGAGTCTCTCTCTCATTACATTATACTTCACAGTCTATGGATTTTTGTATAAAATTTTGCTACTAACCTGCTTGGCCTTGTGAGTGATGCTCCCACCCCAGAATCTCTCCTGTCCCTAACACCAGTGGCTTCGGATTCATTCAGGGATGTTCCATCTCTGTCCATGTCACTTGGTGTGGTCCGGCCATCAGAGACAGAGTTTCCTTCAAAATCAAGAGTGATCTGTGTAGGTGACTGGAAAGGCAACGACGGAGACTCCCTTACTGACACATCATCAACTGGCAGACCTGGCAACACGTTCTTTGACCAGCCATCTACCACCTCCTGAAGTCCATTGACATGTTGCAAAATGTCATCTAAACGAGGAAAAAGGACATCTTTCTCTAAGTCCAGGAGGTCCCCAGTACTAGCATATAAGTGAGAACCTGGCACATTGTCATAAATACTAATTCTGCTCTCTTTAGGACAGCAAGCCATCAGTCCAGACTCTTTTGGAGTAGAGCAGTTCTGCTTTCCTAAAGAGATGCTGCCTGTCCTCCAGTTTACACTATTAGTGTTGTCTGTAGGTGAGAGGCTTTCAATAGAAAGTGCCTTTGGGAAGGTCCCTGGTTTGTGATCCTTGGGAATATGCACAACCAAGTTCTCTTGGGAATGAAATTCATTTTTGCGGTTTTGGTCCACCACTTGCCGTAAGGCCGTTCCTGCCAGCACATCTAGGTCCTCCAGGTACATCCCACCTCTCTTGTTTGCCTCATGGCATTTGCGTTCCTTCAAACATGGCGTGCTCACTCCACTGCTGCTGTTTTCAGACTGGCTGCTGTCACTGCTGGATTTGGCAGAAAAGGAAAGTCCTCTTTTGACCGAATCTTGTCCTATGTTTTGGAGATCACCATTGACTATCTGCACACAGTGCATATCTTTCAAGGATTGTGGTTCAGACTGGAGAACTGGTCCACTTATCTCTAAAGGACCTGTTCTTCCCAAGCCTTTTAGTTTTCCATGCACACCTTTCGCTTTTAGTGTCTCCATGCGCTTTAGAAAGGTTTTTGCTTTGGTTCGTGTTGGTTTTTCATTCTTCAGGTTGTCCTTGGGGAATAGGGAGGTGTTTATTGCAGTGAAGTCTTGGAGTAGCGTGCTTTCCACATCATGATGGCCAGAGCAGTCACAGGTCTCCCTGGCAGCACTGCTGATGCCAGACTGACTCCTGTTGTCACTTCCCCCACTGCTCTCACTGTGAATAGATGAGACCTCAGGTTCACTCAGATCTGTAAGGACGCTCTCACTGCTTGTTGTATTTTTCATTTTAATGTCCCCAGAAGACCCATGTCTCTCTGATCGGTGAAGGAAAGCGTCAATGTCGTCCACCCGAGACCATCGTTTGCTGGTTCTTTGGAAAGTCCATTTATTACTGATAGCACAGAGATCTTCTTCATCTGAATCTTCACTCTGGGAAAAAAACAAGTGACATATGTTAAAAGCAGGTGCTTTGACTTGTTATTTGTATTAATGTGATTATGCTGCTCTATGTGAGCAACAGGTGGCAAAATCTCTCTGAACCTAGTTTATGAAAGACTGGTCATCAGTCCTTTCATAACACCCCCTTTCATTTAACTGTAAAGACTGTGAACATCTTAACAAGAAAGGAAGAAAAGTCTGCTTCATATTAGGAGTCCCACAGATACCTCTTGGCTTCCGTGGATTGTCTGTGCACTGAACTGTGCAGAAGTGATGTCCATTGTGACTGTATAGAAAAAAAAATGTTTTGAAAGGTCTAAGTAGAGGGATCCTGATTGCAGGGATGATTTTAAGATACACACAGTCAAGACTGGGAAGTAGGTGGGTACTACAGCAATGTGAGCTATTTAAAAAACCAAGACAGTAGATATCTCGTGCTGCACGAAATTTTGCAGTGAGAACTAAATAAACATCTATAAACTTCACAGACCAGATATCTCAAACAAGATTTATGTTTCAAGACCATAACTACAGATACATAGTCATAATTCTTAAAAGAACAGTAAAAAAGTAGTATTTGGCAGTTTGCTTAGGGTGGGTCTGAGTGCAGGCACAGAAAGGCAGAGAAGGCAGCCATGGGCACAAGGAGCAGCCAGGCTCAGGCCTGGATGCAGCAGCATCTGCAGATCAGATGAGCTTTCCTACACCGTCTTCACTGCTTTGGTGCCATCAGAGGCACCTCAAACTTGACTTGCAGCCTGCCTCCCTGTCTCCGGCTTCCTCCAAGCTCACCTGAGGCAGCAGCAGCCACACAGACCTTCCTGGTCTCATCCCTCAGCTCGCAGGATACAGAGCTGTGCTTACATTTAGGCAGCTCCATGAGCTACTCTGCAGTGCAGAGAACATGATACAAAATCTCTCCCTAGGACACTTTTCTCATCTGTTTGCTCAAAAAAAAAAAAAAAAAAAAGAAAGAAAAAAAAGATACATCTTCAGCACCAACCGTGCCTGTCAGTGTCAAAATTTGTGTTCTCTAAGAATGCAAAGCCCACAGTTGCTAATGAGTATCCTTACCCTGACTTTGAACTGGGTTAATACTGCCTTATTCTTGTACATGTACATTTGTTTTAAAGCAAAACAAATTAACTTCACCTACATGACATCCAAACAGCTCTTCACATTCTTGGAAGCAGTATGAAGGCGGTAATATATGACAGGCTGTCAGACTAAAATGAAGTGCTAAACCAGAAAAACTATTTTGGGACTGGAAAAATTCTCATTTTAAAATTCTATTATTAGAAGCATTTTTATATGAAGTTTCAATGGTAAAGTTATCTCCAGTATCTGACTAGATCTCTTCTGGTTTGTCTAATTGAAAAATGTAAATCAAATTTTACAAGAAAACTCAAAACCTTAAATAATTGAAACCTCAAAAGCTGGAGATTTGGATCAGTAGTGTGCCAGGTCTCACCGATGCCATAAGCTTTTGCCTGTTTATCACTTCCAATCAGCCAGATGTTTTAGATCATGTCCAAACCATAAAATAAAATATAGCATGAAATTTTAGGTTTACTGTTCCTTTTTCATCTGTTAACACTGAGCTGCGAGCTGCTCCTGCAGCTGGTGTTAGTTCACAGGAATGAATGCAGATCTTAGTTGTCTGGCTAGTTAGAGGGAAAAATTAAGCAACTAATGAATGATGATGAAAGGGGCTAGAAAGGACTAATACTGCTTTGGCCATTTTGTTTGCAGGGAAGAAATGCCACATCAGACAACTCTACCTTTGTTTTAGTTTTGTTTAGCTTGCTGTATGCATACACAGACTAAAGGACTGCACAGCCTTAGGCACTTAAAAATCCATTTATTGTGGTCCTAGTAGTGCCACAAAGTGGGTATTTTAAAAAACACAAGGGCATGTACTTTAAAATACGTATGTATTTAGTAGTGGTAATTATATCTACAAAGCATACCACTGCTGGAGCATTGATGACACCAGACAATATGATAAAAATATTTTTTTAATCTGTGTATGTTCCAGTATGCCAAAGGGACCTTAAAAAAGATTCTTGGCTGACACAAATCCCTGTAGCTGCACTGACATTACTGTATGAACTGACAGGATTTAGCCTGTGGTTTCCACAAGCTCTAGTCGATTAAACTAGCCAAAGTGGTAGAGACATTGTAAGAAACATCAAGAAGAGAGCACAGAGCAGGAGACAGAAATAAACATAAATTCACTGGTAAATATACTTGAAATCAAAAGTTTGGAGGATGCTTGTTTGTTTTTGAGAAAGCAGAGATGAACAGAAATTCATATTGGCAGCAAACAAGTTTTGCTTCTAACCACAGCAAAGACGGGACTATGGTCTCCCCCAAGAACCACTTAGAAAATACAGCGGATTTTTGGTGTTAAAATTTGTAGCTCAACTAAATAAAGGTTTAGTTTTGGGGGGTTTTAATTGATAAAGAAGCATGTTTATGCTTCATCAGAAGGAAAATCAGACAAATATTAAATGCTCTATCCAGATATCAAAATACTGCCATGGTGAGTCACTACAAATTCAGCTGCACTGTGAGTCCTGTGACATAATGTGCTTTTCTTTTGATGGCATCAGTAGAAATTCTGGAAACCACGAACATCCTGAATGACCCACTGTTCTTGTCAGATATCTGAGTGCTTTGACAAATGAAACTGTCCAAAAAAAAGAATGTTGAGAGCACTTAGCTAACCCAATGTCACCAGCTATGGGGACACTGGATCAGGAGAAGGTCTGAAAGCAATGATTCATCTGACATAGGCGGAGCAGACATTTTGGAGCAGTGACTGTATATTTCTACTGACCTGGGGTGAAACCAAGTGCATGGCTTTGGAACACATTCAAAAGTCCAGTTAATACCATTATGTTTGGGAAGATGAGAAGAGGTAAGTTTCTCTAGGACTGACTGGTTACATTTGCCAAAGAGAAAGAGGTTTTGATTCACAGATTTGTCACAGTTGATTTAAAATAGTGCAGCTTTTTGACTGAGGGTGTACTTGCCTGAGATACAGAGGGAGGCTAACAAAAGGAAAAAAATGGGTTTATTTGCGGTGGAATTCTGCCACATTTTTCCAGCTGGGGGCAGGAATTCTCATAAATCGACAGCTGCAGAAGGCAGTTAATCCAAAGGCTAATCTCTGTCTGTCCAAATTGCTTATGGACATATTTGCAACACATACATGAGGATTTCTGTATGCATCTCAGCGAAGCCAATGGGAAGACAGACAGCAGCTCACAGTAGGAATGGTTTGGGTGGGAGGGTAGGCAGTGGGGAACATTCATGCTGTGCTGGCTTTCACAGTAACCTTGTCTGGCAGCTTGCTTGGCCGGATTTTGATGTATCACTCAACCAGCTGTGCTAGTCCTGTGCAAACCTGTTATGTTGAAGCTCCAAATCAAGCTGATTTTGCATTTTCTTGTTCAGATCACCATAAAGACTATTAGGAAAGGATATATCTACAGCAAAAGATTTATTTGGCTGAGTGTTCAACTTCAGACCAGATTCTGCCTGTTACACTTGCCCTTACATTTCCTCCTGTCAGCAGGCTCTCCTTCCTCTTCTTCTTTCACCCCCATTCTGTTCTACTTTCTGTTGCTCTGTATCTGTGGATTCAAATCTCCTTCAGCCCTTCTTTCTCTACATTTCCTGTACTCTGCTTCTCTGTGGCCTCACGCCCAACTAGACCCAACCAGCTTCTGTCCTCTTGAAAGAATACCAAGGATGGCAATCTCTCTTCCATCACCAATTGATGGTTATCTGCAAGGAGAGAAGCTGAGGGCTTCAATCCATTCTGAACAGGGAGGAGTGGCAGCAAAAATTAGTAAGAAACAAAGATAACACCCCCCTCCCTCCATTTTTGACAAAACATAATCAGACAAAGAAGCAAGCAAGCAAACATACAAACCTCACACCAAACCTAAAACACTTACTGAAGAGAAGAAAGAACAGGAACCTAACAAATTTTCGAGAGGACAATCAGTATTTACTGAATATGTTATTTTTTGTAATTCTGTCTCTTGTGCAGTTCCAGTACCTCTGTTTGAACACAAGTATATCAGCTAGTGAACACAAACGAAGCACTTCTCTAAGCAGGTCAAGACACACTTGAGCTAGTTTTTCCTGAAGGACCTCAGCCTCTTCCTATAGGAAATGCCTGCCCAAGTCATAAAGTTACTGTATAGTCAGAGTCTTTCTAAGGTATGATGTAGGTATTTGATATGGAAAGTCCTGGCACTTATCAAAGATAAGAAAAAAACAAGACATGAAAAACCCAGGACAAGAAAAGCCCCATATGCAGTAAAGAAGTCTCTGCAGATCCAGTAAATGGACAAAATACAAGCTGAAGAGGCTAGTACACAGAGGAACAAATATGCATATGCCAAAGGCAGAATATCTGGACATTAAAACTATTCTCTGTTCAAAAACTGAATAGAGTATGATTAGACTGAATTTGCAAAGACACCAAGAATGCAGCTCTCAGAAACAGTTTTTGAAAAGCACTAGTCAAATACTCTACAAAGGAAAAACAGAGTTGACAACTACCACTGCACACCACTGAAAGGCTTGGGGTAAATTTTTGACCAGAAACCCAAACATTCAACGGTTAATGCTGGACATGTTACAAAACTCCCAAAATCAACAGGCAGTTTCTGCAGTCCTTGCTGAAATCTTTCAAGCTCAAATAATTTCCATGTTACACAGGAGCTTGTAAGGATGACAAAGTTTATTTTCATATTCTTAAGTGGGAAGAAGTCAGTGCAAGAAATAAAGAAAAGCTATTATTTTCATCTGAGCGTTCAGGTTTCTTTCTAAGCAGGATTTTCCATTGTGTACTCATACAACATTGACGAACAAACCCGCCTAATGAGACTGCACTGTCTTTTAACCTACTAACCTGAATGCATATATGTAGAGGTCAAATACTGTATGATAAAAAGTACTTTTAACACTGCTGTGTTAGTCACAGTTTCTGTTTGATTTATAATTTCAAGATTCATCAATTCACATTATCACGCATTCAGATAATGGTGACATGCATGTTCAAAATCAAATACATATACTTAACTTACATTTAAGAGCATTACAGATTTATTACAGATAAGTCTTATCACAAAAGTCAGGGCAAAGCCAGCATATTTCATGAAGTTTCCTTACCTTTTTTCTTAGGAAGTTCACATCGAGTTTCATTGAGGCGCACTTGTTCAGTGTGTTCAGTCGTCTAAAGGGCAAAGCAAATGCAAAAGATTAGCAGCCTCTGATGAAAGGGCATGACTTCTGCAAGTTCAAAACTTTGCTCTTATCTGACTGTGTACAACATTCCAACTGCATACAACAGGCTTCAGAAACGATACCGGACATATATTCCAGATATAAGACCACTGCATTAAAAGGGAATCTTAGATTCACTTTACCTGAGAGACAGGCTTCATAGATTGTTTTTTAATTCATAGATATTTATGTACTTAGCACAGGAAACAAACACCTCTGATAGCTGGGGAGATTACAAGAGAAGGAAGCAAGTTGCCATATACAGGACTGTAACATAATTGGTCTCAACTGGGAATGTAACAAGTCTAACATATTTAAATAAATATTTTTACTTATTTCATATGTGTTCATCAACATCATCATCAACATCATGATGTTCATACTGCTGTTACCAGGGTCTCTGGAAGGCTTCTTCTCCTTAAATCCAAGGCTATCCTGTGATGACAGTGGGTTGAAATGACAATGTGTGTGTGTGTGTGTGTGTGTGTGTGTGTGTGCGCGCCCATATGCAAAGTCAGCCAGAGGACAAGAAAACATGCTCCTTCAATAAAGAACCTACCATGCTAATGATAAGTAATTTGGTTTTATTTATACTTAAAGATCTTGATTCATGAAACCATCTAACTTGTAAAGAAAGAGGCTTAGAATTAAATATTTGAAAATTTTCCAGATATAGTACTGAATTTCAAAACCAAGGAAGACAGAGTGAGAGAGCCATGTGTCCACAACACTCTTCTGTAGGTCACCTGCATCTCCTGTGTCTTTACAAGACCTGCCCCTATTGCTTTTGGGTCTCCAGAACTGATAACATTTGAAATATATGTGGTGAGTTACAAGGGTACATGAAAAAATTATCACATCAATAATATAATCTCTGACATAACATAATAAAGTTATGATAGTAACATATTCCTCCTCAGGACTTCTAATACTAGAAATCCTTACAAATTGCCACCACTAATAAAGAAACAGCCCATCAAATGTGAATCTTCCTCAAAAAAATAAACATCCCTCACAAAGTATCACCACCTCATTTGTAGATCAAATATCACTCTCTAACTCAAGACAATAAATCCATTATGTCATATCAGAAAAGTCCTGTGCTCATTGTATTAATTTGAATATAATGCACGCACAAGTACACCCTGCATGCATGGTAGCAATGTTCTTGAAATAAATCTTAGGGTTTATAGCTCTGTAGCTATATCTTCAGCCTTCTGCCCACAAATCTTCTGGGATTACATCTATTATTGCAAAACTCATCTTTTGCCCAAACATGGAATTTCTCAACCCAAAGTGGCACTTGCCTGGGGCGCTGCGGTGGAATAATATTCAGTGCTTCTTTTGAGCACAAAATGTTTAAATTTGCTTATTGATATCAATTCCAAATATACAGAGGCACAGACACATTTTCAAAGGACTCCAGCCCAAGTTTCTACCCTCAGGGACAGCTTCCTCTAAGCAGTGACCTGCAGGCTAATCCTGAACCTCTTCATTAGCAGATCTGTGCTGAAGGGACAAGTCTGTAGCCACATTTCCACACTGACATGCCACTATATGCAGCCTAAGTGTTTGTAGCTGCATGTCTGAATCAAGCTGCTGCTGTGCCCTCACATATTTACATGGCGAGTGGCCAGACGAGTAATGGGGAATGGCTCCTTGCTTCCTTGACCTAAATGTGTCCTGCAAGGCTCACCAGGAGACATCAGCTAAATTCATGCCCAGAGGCTCAGAAATCCACTGAAAGCCAAGCAATCAACTGCACCTCTCTTGCCTTCATGACAGCAAACACTGAAGAAACTCTTTTGAGAAAGAGGCCTTTCTCCACAGCAGCCCTTGGCATGTGATCTCTGCAACTGCTTTCTCAATAATAGTTCATAAAACCCTCTCTATACTTATTGCCTAAGTGCTGTTAGGGAGAAGATGTAGAAGAAAGCATTTTCAATGCAGGGACCAGTGTTCCTTCCATTCATGATGGTGCTGCTTGCCTTCCAAAAACTAAGGAGCAAATTGTGCACTTCAGGAGCTGGGAGATGAGGCTGCAAGAGGCCTTGACATACCCTTCACCCTGTTATCACTCAGTTATCTCTCTGCATGTCCAGCCCACAGCAGAAAGTGTGGTGGCATTTCTATTTCTGCATCGAAAGGTGCAGAAAACACATGATCAAACCACACGACCATCCGAAGTCATCTCTTTTCTGCAAATGGCATCCAAAAGAGATTGTTTCAGCAGGGACTAAAAGGTCATGTCTTTAAAAGTGAATATTGCTATTAAAGCTACAGGCTTGGGAAGCCACACCATTGTCCTGGCTGCTTTCTAACTTGGCTTTGCTATTAATAACTTGCTTCATCAAAAATAAAACTATTTTTTACTGGGTGCCAGGTACTGAACCCCAGGTTTTAAATTCACTCCTCTACAAAACATTGGTATGCTTTCTGGGGCACTTCCACAGCAGTGGAAAGATTTGCAGTGAAATTAGAGAACTAAGGATCATCTTTGTGAGCTTGTCTGGTACTAACAACTCAAGTCAAAGCCAGTCTATTTCAACTTCTTTTGCCTTGTGGATGTGCCAGCAGTGGCAGAAAGCTTTTCTCATCAATTTAAAGTCGTCAGATGACTGACAGCCAAGTCCTCAGCAAGTCTTTAGAAAAGAAAAACACAAAAGTTTCTGGCTACAAAGGCTGTTATTGACACCCCAGCTGAAGTGAGAGAAGCACTACACTTTTATGCCACTGCTTAAAAACATAGGAAACATGTTTGTAATGTTAACAAAACACAAGGTCTGGACTTGAGAAAAGGCAGGGAAAAACATATTAAATAAACACGAGAGAGAGAGGGCTATATATTTTTTAAAAATCATCTACAGTGCATTTGAATGCTTGACTGGAAATCTCTGCAGTGTTCAGGGGAAGACTTCAAAACACTCACTACATTGTTTCAGTGAAGTTAATTTTATGTCTTCTTCAAAGCATCACAGGTAAACACTGCCTTGGTGGTTTAACACTTATATCTATGGTGAGATACCATCTCTGTGTTGAAAAGTGGCCTTTGAAACAATTCTTAAAGCACCAGCAGAGATATTCAGGTGCCTGGCCTTCAGTTGCTGCAGGTACCTTAGTCCAGTCAACACATGGTGAAGCCTGGGCTACCTGAAGAGATCTAAGATAGTCATCTTAGATCTTCAGTCATCTTCAGATCTTCAGGGATCTGAATTGCAACCCCAGTGCTGTAATTGTTAACCCATATGATGAAAATTTCTGAGAAGCAGGAAATCTCTGACATCATTGCATCCTTCACAGCACTGAGCAGTGTATACAAAGCAATACAAAACTGTAGCAATGCAGGATCCATCCAGTTGGAAAACCTAGTGGAGACCTGTTGTCCCGCTTGAAGAGCAATGCAAGTAAAAGGGAGACAGCTCTGAGGTGAGCTGGAGTTCCAGGGGAATCTCCGGACCTGCTCTGCAGCTACTTCCAAGCAGGTGCTTGGGAATGCAGCCAGGGGCACCATCCAGTCATGCAGGGGTAGTCATCATGGGGACAGCTAGCATGTCTCCCAACTCACCAGATTTGCAAATGTCCTCCCTTATGGATGGTGACAGGAAAAACACACTATGTATATAGTTCTGTAAATGCCTCTCTGAGGGAACCACTCTACCAGTTTAGTGCATGAGGAGAATACAGTTCTCCAGTTCTATCACCTTTTAACTGTGGCTGCCACTGAGTGAGTTACCTTATAGGCACTCACATGGAGTAAGCAATCTCTCCTGGAAGTCAATGTGAGTAATTTTACTGCCTACAGAGCAGGGGCTTTCTGTCCTCCATGTGGAGAGCCAGGCTTATCCCCTAACAGCACATATAACAACATAACTCAGCAGATGGTACTGATAGTACAACCATCCTTTCAGAACTCGAATGGGATGTCCCCTCCCACACAACAACCTCTGGGTTATTTAGAAACTATCTAAGAGACAACAGCTATGGAAGAAAAGGCTGCTGACTGCTTGGTACAGTTCAAATTTTAAGAGCTTGGTTTAGGAGACTATGTATCAGACTGCTACATACTTGTTCTTTATGTTCTTAGCCACTGTATATACATGAATACAAAAACCACAACATGGCTTGCTTTTCCTTCTCACCCTGCTATCACAGTGGCCACAAAAGTTCCCAGAGCAGAGTTTGTTGCTGCTATTTTGGAAATGAGACAGAGATCCAGCTATAAAATTTTCAAGCCCAATTATTATTTTGGCAGGCTGAGAGCATTTGCCTGCAGATTGCCTGGTTATTCTCTTTTGTTCATTACTCAATAAAATCTGAGTGGAATCTGTTGATAGATACGCCTCTAACCCAAAGGTCTCAAATTTGATTTTTACTCTGCCAATTTTTTGAATTATATTGTAAACAGCAGGGATGTTATAACATCTCAAAAAGGTCACTGAAATCTTTTACAAGAGAGTCTTAGCCTTTCTGACTAAAATACTACCAGCTGCCTTAAAGAAATAAAAGGTTCCTCCTCTTTTGTGCCTCATGTTATCTTGTATCCTGCAAGGCCATAAGAAAACTGATTATAAAAGGATAGTGAGAGTCTGATTTCAACCCACAAGAACAAAGAAATTCAGTGTTTATGCTATTGCCATTCAGAGCTAAAACTGCTCAAACTGATTATTCACTCTGGTATTGCAGCTTTAAAATTATCTTCCAAATAAAAACGAGAAACTAATCTTTTTCAATACTATGGGCTGAATACACTGTTAATCAGTCATGCAGAGTTTTGAGGGCAGTTTTGGACGTTTGAAGAATGGAAGTTTTACTGTCAACCTGGGGATCTCTGCATACAGAAATAATAACCAACTTTTTTAAACTTTCTCTTTCATCCAAGCGGATCACAGCCTGCAGCTCTAATATGATTTACTGGCATGCACCTTGTAATACCACCACAGAGCCCAGCAAGGGTAGAAAACTGGCCACAATAATCAGCTGAGCTGTGAGGATTTCCAATACACTGTTTAGGAACTTGATTGAGAGGGTACCATGGGAAAAAGCCCTTAATGGCAGAGGGGTCCAGGAGGGCTGGACATACTTTAAGAATGAGCTCATGAAGGCACAGGAGCAGGCGGTCCCAATGTGCCGAAAGGTGAGTAGGAGGGGCGGATGGCCAGTCTGGATGAGCAAAGAGCTCCTGAAGGAGCTGGGGGAGAAAAAGAGGATGTACAACCTTTGGAAAAAGGGGGAGGTGAGTCAGAGTCTGTTCAAGGAAGCTGTGANTAACCAACTTTTTTAAACTTTCTCTTTCATCCAAGCGGATCACAGCCTGCAGCTCTAATATGATTTACTGGCATGCACCTTGTAATACCACCACAGAGCGCAGCAAGGGTAGAAAACTGGCCACAATAATCAGCTGAGCTGTGAGGATTTCCAATACACTGCAAAATTTAGAAGATGTTTTGATAGCTAATTCAGTAACAAAGCTGGTACTGGTGGCAGTGACTGACACTGTTCACTATTCCTGATGAACTTGAATTGTGGCATTTGGTGCAATGGCTTTTTATGAGTGGCTTTCAGCTAAAGGTTTGAAGCTGCTGAGTTACATCAAGTTAAATGTCTGCAATCTGAAAACATAATCTGTACGTAATACTTGTATTTATAATATTAGGAGGTGCTATTCCTTTTTTAGATCTAAACTGTTTAAAAACTCAACAAAAATTCAAGACAACAGATGTATTCCGAATAATAACAGAAAAAGTTACTAGACATGCATAAACATCTTTGAATAAAACAAGTTTGGAATAAAAAATGTATGGAAATATCTGTGCTTATGCTTTTCTCTGTAGATCTCAGCAGTATCACTTGATTTAGGGTAATACGTATAAAGCATTTTGTCACATGAATGCATCTATCCAGCTGCTAGTTAATTTTCAAAAATCTCATATTTTAATGAAAGAGAAAAACCCCCCACACCTAACCAATCTCTATCTGCTCAGCTTTTAAAAAAATCCTCATATCACCCTAGTGTAACTGTAAGTGTATGAGTCTACAGAGAGGCTGGAGGATTCAGAGACAAGCTGTTTCCATTTTAAGCTGTTTAGGTGCACGTGTCCGGTGCCCATGACTGTAGTACCACCATTGCAAATTACTTCAGGAAAGAAAGACTAGAGAGTCATAGAGCTATGGAACAACTACACCTCACCTGTTTGTTCTCCAAAGAAAGGGACAGGAACAGACATCATACTTGCATTTTTAACGGTCCTTCAATTTCGTGGGAAAGGGCAAAGGTTGAGATCTCAACCTTCTATCAGTACCACTTTCTGGTTCCCAAACTGCAGCAAAGTATGTCTTCCATCATGCCAGACTGAAGCAGGGGGATGTATGTATATGTGGGAAGAAGGTTTCTTAGGCTTGAGTATAGCAATCTTTCTCACCAAGAGAGAAAACCAGACAGTGGTACAGATAGAAGGTTGAGATCTGGAGAATGAGCACTGAAGGATCCAAGTGTTTCCCATTGGTTTGCCATCCTACTCAATCTGTAGACATACAGGCTACTACACAGAGAAAGCGAACAGTCTGTTCCTCATAATCATAACAGAGAACATGAGAAGCAATAGGTCTCGCAGCAGGGGAGTTTTGGGAAAGCAGTCTGATAGCTATGCCCAGTAAATACCTGGATCCTCCAGGAAGGAGGGCCCAGGATGGAGATGGGCTAGACGAAGTCTCTTCCAGCTCTATTTTCTGCAATCCTCAGAAACCCTCTCTGCATTCCTCCATCACAGACTCATTAATCCCTGCAATGCACAGTATGGTGCAGAACAGTGTACCATCTCTGGTGACTTTAGCCACAGTTGCAGAAGGGGAAATAGAATCTTGTCCAATTATCTTGACGTTGGCATTGTGAAAGTTTCCATAACATGTAATAAAGCCTGCTTGGTAAAGGGCCAGATGCTCCTTTGTCCTTACTTGAAGAGGAGAGGAGCAGAACCCAGCTTGAGCTAGGCACAGGGGAAAGAAGAGGGGAACAATGCCTCTGCAGTGTGGTTTTGCAAAACTGCCACAGAGTTGCTGCATCTTGAGTCCTGTGGGACAGAACTTGAGCAATGCAATATGGTATATTCATCACAGACAGAGCAAAAAATCAAGATAAACAGTAAACACGGGCTCTCTGGAAGGGGCAAACCAGTGATCAGTCATAGTAGCTGTAGTACTGGGGCCTTCTGGTCCCACTTCTCTTACTAGTGCCAAAAGAGAGTACCAGGGGGATTGCAGCAGCTGGAAAACCATGTCTTCTGCCAGAGAAAGGGCTTGCTGAATTCTATGCAATGAAGTTTCATCTTTTCTGCTGTGTTTGGATGTACGAGTTATTAATATGCGACTCAAATGTGACTCTCATTTATTCAGGGTTTGCCTGCACTACTGCTAGTTCTTAAAAAGCAGCTGTTTCAAATCCATTAGATTTGGGACTTCTGAAATGACGTGATGTTTTCTATGAGTATAGTGGATGCCCTACTGCAGGATTCTCCATAAGAGAAATTAATTCAGAATGCTGGCATTATCGATATCATAGCTTCATTCACCTGGACAAGCAAGCATCTCTACTGCTGCTATGCTAGCAATGACATATCAGCTCATGCTTTTAAATTATCAAAAAAGAAACTTTAGGTGTTATTTACCTGCAAAGAGGTTCTACAAGGTCCTTGTCAAGAAAATCATGATCTTTCTTTACTGCAGCAATGTCAATGGGAAACTGGGAGTCTATAAAAAGAGACAGAGTATTAAGATGACTGCTTGTTATTCAAATGAAAATACATTGTCTATATCTAAATTGCTTTGCATGTGCTTGCTCACTGAAATCTTGTATGACCCTTCCAACTGTATCTGTGACTCTTTCAGCCACTTTCAATTTTTTTTCTGTTAAAGGCATAGATGAACGTCAAGCACACTAGAGTGAGAGCAAAACTATTTTATTTTGGTTTAAAAAAATAATTATTAGCTATTCATTCTAGTGTCTTGCACAAATGAATGAGATTGGGGAATTACAAACACACTTTCTTGATCCACATGAGTAACAAGTCCCCACCACAGGGACTTAATGAATTTGCTAGACAGACTGCCCCAAACTCAGAAATGTTATGCACTTTTTGGTTTTAATACAGATCCCAATAACAACGATTTGAGACAGAGGGTTACTCAAATAACAGACAAAAAAAAAAGAGCTGAATTATAACCCTCAATATCTGCTAAAAAGCCAGAATCCCTTCCAACTCATAATATTCTGTGTATCTGTGTGTGTGTAATAATGGGAAAAAAAGCTGACATTGGTAATGAAAAGTAACATGGCTGCAACACATTAGTGGGCTCTGTAACGGTGGGATGGGTTCCAGTGCTGTGGCTCTTCTCCAGACTGCTCTGCCATGCTTAGGTACCACAGCAAGATGCTGGGATACAAGAACTTCAGCCAGCATTTTCAGACATGACTGCTTAACACTGATGTAATAGATGCCTGTAAAAAAACACCTCGTTTTCAGAGACGCAGACTGTCTAGAGCACATATTGACTGCATGGGAAGTGCTGGAGCCCAGCTCAGGTTGTTTTTTTTGGAGAGAACACCCCTTTGAGTCCAGCAGGCTTTCCTTTCTCTGGGGGAGTCAGTATCTGAGATTCTCTGATCACAAGGTAGACACAAAAGCACCCAGGGACTGTGTAGATATGTGTTTATGTCAGTTTCGGTCTGGCAGGGTCTTAATTCCTTGTTGGATTTAAGAGTCTACCTACCTCCTGTGGAGCCACCAGAGCATCACTGCGTGCTGCTGCTAGTGCCCAGGCACCTGAGCAGCCCATCAGGACTCGGCACCTGAGCTGTGACGGACCTCAGCTGGCCATCAGAAGCCACAGAGGTGTCCTCAGCATCGTGCTCCCCATCACCCTCAGCCTCGCACAAGGGGATGGATGATGTCCAAGCCAGCTCTCTGCAGAGCTGGCTCTGACCCATGAGGTTTCTTGGCCATTGTTCCATGTGCGGAGCTGTGCTGCCTCCAGACTCAAGCTGACCCTGGAAGGTGTCCAGAGGTGTTTGGCGGAGCTGTGCTTTGGCTATTAAGCCCCGAATGGGCCTGAGCTGGCTCCATGTCTCTGACAGAATATGCAGTTTGGGAAAAATGAGGATCAGCTGCAGTTTCCCTCTCATTAGCATTGAGCTAAGGAGAGCAGGAAGAACCCAGCACCAGTGCCCAAACTACTCCTGAACACAGCAGCAGTGCAATCACCAGCCCTGCCCTCAGGACACTACTTCCCTGTGCACAACCTTTACAGTTGGGAAGGGGACACCACCATTTGCATTCAGTTAGCACTTATATACCATTTTTTCTTACTTTGCAAATGTGAATTATAGCTCAGATTATTTACTTTTGGGAACTCTGAAGAGTTTTCAATCTTATTTCCAGCAAAATTGAAATTTTCAATAAATTCCAGTCTTTTGGTCTTATTTTAGACACAGCTCAGGAAGTTTTAATAAAAGATACTCAGTTTTTTTGATATGGTATTTTGCACTTCTTTTTGTTCTTTGAGGTTTACATGAATTATGCCTTTTTTTTTTTTTTTTAAACTTCCCATGGCTATGAGGGCAAGAAACTTACTTTTCTTTATGCACTGGTATGACTCCAGCAGCTGAGGTTTTGAGAAGCATCCAGCCATGGCTGTAACTTGGTTAAATGCAGAGTTGGCCGACTGCAAGTTCTCCTGGCAAGGACCCAGCATACTTTCAGTACTGCACAAAGAGGCAAAAAACTTACTTACCCTCATAGAACTGAGCATACTGGGGAAATCCAGCTGCACGTAACCAGTCACACGCCTCCTTTGCTTCGATTTCTGAGGAACAAGAGAAAAGAGAAAAAAGTTGACACTTTGTTATTTTGAATTAGAAGTTCTTTTATTACAAGGAAATAACAAAGAGACTTGGTAGTATCTATTTGTTGCTGAAAGTACTGTTATCACTGTGAAGTATTTCTTTTTATGTAACATCAGAAGAGCGTCCCTCAAAGAAATCTGCCTGTCTCCACAGGACCCTGCGGTGCATACAGCCACCTGGTGACCGGGATGAAGTGTTAACCATTTCCTCGCAGCAGGAGAAGTTGCTCAGCCATGTTTGTGGTCCTGTGATCTACCCTCCCACAAGGGTAAGTTGTTGGTGAGTGGTGAAGATGGAGTAGGGTGAAAATGGGGTGACAGGGAACATGCGCTGCGTTTTCTCCTGCTCTGACATTTCTGGTGGAGGAAAGTGCAACATGAAATCCATTGAAAGCTCTGCCAGAAAAACCCCCATGCAGGTGTCATGACACTGCAGGGACACTCGCACAGGTAGCATGTGCTTTCTTATCTTTAGCCACCTGAGCTCCATTATGTGAACTCCCTCCATAGTACAGAGAGTCTAAAGCATAACTCATTTCACCTTAAAGCGGTGTCTGAAATAGGTGGGATAAATCAATTACTGACAATGCTTTTCTCTTGTGGCTGCTAACAGTTACAGGTATGTCTGCAGAGCTAAATAAGACACAGGTAGTAGCTTCAAGTACTGGACCACAGACTGCTCACTCTTTAATTTCAATCCACTTCCAGGCCTGTTTTGGACTATTTCAGTTATCTATCAAGACAAATCTTTTCTTGAGAAGGCTAGTTCTAAGCAGGGAGAAAAGGAATCAGTCTGTGTCACCTTGTCCCTGCCCCTCTGCTATTCAGAAATATGAACACAGCTGATGTGAAAGATTTTCCCTTTCAAACAGATTTCAATGGGTGGGTAAAATGTATTCCAACCCTGTGGAAGAGGTGTGTGTGGGGAATCATCATCTGGACAAGAGAATAATCCCACCTTATTTTGCAGGTGACAGTAGGAATAAGTGAGCATGAGAGAATGGGAAAGAATCATGTTCAAGTGGGACACTACTATAGACCTAAATTTCTGTACAGGAGTGGCAGATCCACCCTATGGAATTACTAAAGAAGCAGTAAGTAGATATCATCTGCACAAAACCAGAGGATAAATTTTGAAGTGTCTCCAGAACAACAGATCTTGTGCACTCCAGTGGTCACACATAAGGTTACATACCCAATCTCTGAGGTGACCAACGTGTGTTGACAGTAGGGTACCTCAATTTTTACCAGGCTCCATGGGCTCATTTTGTGGAAAGCAGTGTGCCAGGTCCAGCTCTGTCCAGCACCTGCATGTGCAGCTGCTCTCAGAGCGACCAGAGGAGCAACTGAGAATAGAGGTTCACTCCCACAAATGTGGCTTTTTGAGGAAACCTGGGAAACATCTTCTTGCTGTCCAATTCTAGATCAGGATCTACCACTTGAACAGTTTTGGTTTACAAGACCAAAGTCAAAACTTTGTACCTCTTGTATGTATATGTATGTATAATATGTACCTCTTACATTTGGAGAACACGAAGAAACAGAGAATGCAGGTGTTGAAGAAAGTAGACATTTTATGTTGCTTACTAATCAACCCGAATGAACCCAGTCAAGGGTTTTGGCACAGCGTGGCTGTAAAATCCAGAGAGCCATAATACAAATCCCTAAATGTAAAGCAAGCAATGGAACTGAAAAAAGATAATCAGGCTCTCCTGTTCTTCTGCATATTCTGCCTTGTATGCAAAAAACATTCCAGTTGTGAATCAGTTTTCTACTAAAATGCATTTTTATAGACAGGAGATGCTGGCGGGAACTTCCTCCATGTAATTCTGTTCAGATCACTCATCATACCCTTAATGACTTCACCCACTAAAGCTCACTATAAAATTTGCTTTGAATATCCTCTGCAGTATGTGACCCATACACCTTTTTGATCCCCTAAATAATGAGCCACACCAGCAAATTTTGCAGCAGAAATCAAAATTCAGAATACAATGTCTATGTATAAAAGCCTGATTTCCCAAAGATGATTAGACAGCCAGTAACAGCTCTGCAATGATCACCATCATTAGCAGTGCTGAAAAGGATTTAGGTCTTCATTTGCTTTGACATTAGTTCATGTCAAGGCCAAAAAACAGAGTACAAAAGTACATTCAGTTCTTGACACTTCACAAAGGAATAAGCAGCTTACATAAAACGTGGCTCTCACTACTGCACATCTGTGTGCTGAAAGCACATCTCTATTATGTTCCAGTTAGACTGAGTATTTCTATTAAATGTTTGGAAAAAAGACAAGTCTTTATACTTTTTTCTTTTGCTTAATTCAGTCTCATGAAACACAGATGAATCAATCCCATTTCAAAATGCATTTTACAACTCAGAACAGCTGTACGTACGTTCTAGCTTCATCTGGCCTGGAAACACAACTGACAGAGGCTGTGGGTGATGGAAAATGCTACCATTTAATGCTCTTATATGCTTATCATATTTCAATATTTTTTTTGCAGTTGGCTGCTCAGAGGAGTTTGCTGAGGAGTATTACTACAGCCCAAACAAGATCTAAAAATCTCAGGTTGCAATGGGTGAGTAATTGCAGGGAATAACCAAGAAAGTAGTTCTCACTGTTTTCTGGGGTTTTCAGATGTTTTGTGGTGTTATTTTTGTTTGTTTGGGTTTAGGTTTTTTGTGGGTTTTTGTTTGTTTTTTTTCTATTTGGATGTGGAGCTTTGTTTGTTTTGGTTTCTTGTTCACAGGTTCACAGGTTATTCTGAGTTGGAAGGGACCCTCAGGATCATCTAGTCCAACTCCCAACCAAATGCCCATCCAGGGATCAGGCCCACAAGGGTGGAACCATGGGCACCATGCTCCATCCATCCATCCATCCATCCATCCATCCATCCATCCATCCACGCCTCCCACCAACTAGGCCATGTCACTAAGCTCCTCATCGAGTCTCCTCTTAAACACCTCCAGGGATGGCAACTCCACCACATCCCTGGGCTGTAAACCCCTCTCAGGTAGTTGTACACTGCAATGAGGTCAACTCTGAGTTTCCTCTTCTCCAGGTTGAACAACCCCAGTTCCCGTAGCCACTCCCCACAGGGCTTGTTCTCCAGTCCTTCCACCATCCTTGTCACCCTTCTCTGGACCCTCTCAAGCAGCTCAACATCCTTCTTAAACTGGGGAGCCCAGAACTGGACACAGTACTCAAGATGTGGTCTGACCAGCGCCGAGTACAGAGGAAGGATAACTTCCCTAGTCCAACTGACCACACTGTTCCTAATACAGGCCAGGATGCCATTGGCCTTCTTAGCCACCTGGGCACACTGCAGGCTCATATTGAGTTTCCTGTCGATCATTACACCTAAGTCCCTCTCCACTTCACTAATCTCAAGCCACTCCTCCCCCAGGTAGCGGTGTATGGGGTTATGACCAAAGTGAAGAACCCGGCATTTGGTCTTGTTAAATCTCATACTATTGGAGTCTGCCCATTTCTCCAGTCTGTCAAGGTCCCTCTGAAGGGCCCTCCTACCCTCCAGTAGTTCAACATTTGTTATTTTGGTTTGTTTTGATTTTTTTTTTCTTTATCAGGCTGTTTATAAAACACATTTAGTCATATACCATTGACTGATTGATTTCTCTCTTCAAAACTTTGACTCCATCTCCTCAATGAAGGCGTCTGTGGGGAGTATTCTCATTTTCTGAAGGACTACTTCAGATTCAGCCTTGAGTAAGATTTGCTAACCTTCTAGGATACTGAGTTGCAAGACACATATCAGTGCCCAGTTCTCTCCCATCTCTGTCTTTTTGATCTAATTCAGAGGACAGTAGAAGAGGAGAAGAGCAATATGCTGCGGGAACAGCAAAAATATGGCTTTGCTCCTACAAGTGTATTTCCACTTGTTAAAGGCACCTGTCCAAGCTGTTCCCCTCTTGGCCACTCCTGTAGTTTAGATGAAAAGGCACAACCAAGGATTCACTTTTCAGCAGATATCAAAGATGGTTTCTACAATCTTGCCCTGGGCATGTGATCCAAGTTATAGTTCAGAATGCAATACAGATGTTTTTATTACTGGATATTGCAATGTTTGAAAAACAAATTGATATGCTAAGTTTAACGTTCCCTTTCTTTGCCCATACTGTAATACATATTTGCTTTTTTTTACTTGCTAGTTAAACATCAGGTCAGACTTCCTTGAGAAGAGGTCTGTACAGCACCAAAAAGATCTCACTGAAGCTGTCAATGAAGGGTTGTAGATATAATTTTGGCAGTGTTGGGCCACCCCTGTTCCCACGTCCAGTCTAACACAGGGGTCTGATAGTGCCTGTAGCAGCTGCACTGTTTTGATGCAACACTGAAGGACCTACATGAGTTCACAGGTGGCTCCAAGGAAGCTTGTCAACAGCACAGAAAAGGGCTGTCATGCCTCTCATTCCAAGAGAGGACATGGCTCAAGGCTGCCAGGAGCCACAGCTCCTTCCAGAACCACATGAGCTGCCACAGATTCACCAGCAGCAGATCCCTTGGCAGGACCACAAGGCTGCTTGCCTGAGCACACCTGATGGTGGGTTTGTCCTTATCCACTACTCCTCTGTTCTGCTAATGGAAAAAAATCAGGGATAATTTACTTACTGCTTTCTACTTGCTTGGGCAGCAGTTAACAACAGTCATTAATTATTAAGGCTAGATAATAATTCAGTCACAAATATTGACAACCATTGGAATGTCTCACAGGACTTGAACTGTAAGGGGTTTTTTCCAATTTTTAGTTCAAGCTTGGCAGGAAGCAAATTTCTCTTTTCCATTCTATTTTTCCACTAGCAGTGAGTTATAATTGAGAGTTACACATGCAAAAGTCCTCCAGCCACATTTCCACACATGACCTCCATAGTCTCCTCATCTACCAGCTCTTCCCAGGAGGTATGTCCAAAGTTCACTGCACACAGAGACAGTGCTACTACCCTTTCTTGTGTCTTGCCCCAGAGGCCCCTCAAAAGTCACCCCTGCTTCATCAAAACCTTTCAGTGCCTCCATGCAAGCAGTGACTAGAAACCTTGTCACACACTTCTTTGATCGGCCAAGCCATCTTGGTTTTTCTCCTTCTCCCACCATGGGATTGTCTCTTAATATTTCCTCCAGGAGTTGTTCCACTCTGTATTAAATTAAATGTTTATCAGAGACATTGATATGGTAGTCCAAAGCTACCATATTTTGTGAAGTGGAGATTGAAGTGAAAATCTCTGACCTATTTTTTAAATTTATTTACAGCAAAATGAGGAGAGAGGTTCACCCAGCAAATCAGAACACAGCTAGGACTTATCTTTGAGTCCATCTCTAATATTAAGCAAGTTTGAGCTTGTCTCTCACAAACCATGTGGGTGCGCTGGCTATTCTGGGGCTGAAATGGAGACAGTTAATGTCCATCTTTCCCTGTCTTCTAACACCTTCTCTGATTCTTCACAAACTGGTGAAGGTGATGGTGCCCAAGATCACACGAAAACTCTAGCAGCCAGGTGCCCCATTGACCCAATGTCAACAAGCTCATTTTCCTGCTTCCCTTTGCACCACACCAGCTCCTGGCTAACCCTTTGGAGATCTGGCTCAACTCCCTAAGAGGGTAGAAAACTAACCCCTCAAAACCCGGAATGGTCTGCTGTCAGATTAGCAAACTGACTCAAAGCCTCTAAGGGTCCCGTTTAGTCCACATTAGATGAATTCTAACAGCCCAAGCAGACCAAACCACCAGAACAGTCCTTCCATAGAAGAAAGAGCACTGGAGAGCTGTCTAAAAAGTTGTTTGGATCAAAGTGCTCTCTCAAGAGAAAATCATGTAAGTAAATTAATTCTCTAACTTGGGGTCTTATCACCATACCCACATATTAATGCAATACTACAGTCCTTTCCTTTTCCCTGTCTAGATACCAGCATTTTATCTTACTTCTGCCCTTCTGTCACTGTCCCTCTGGTCTCTTCTACCTTCTATTTTGATGTTTTGCCCTTTACATTTAGATTCAGACAACCCTTTGCACAAGGCAGTGAGAGAAATAGCAATTACAATAAACAAGTTACATAATTATCCCATCTATTGTCTTTAAGTCAACCTTATGTGTTAACCTTTATTATTCATCTGTCTGTAACAAATCACTGTTTATGCTCAGTTTTTTATTCTCTCTATACTGCTCACCACCTAAATCTAGTTTACTAGACATAGATAAAATATCCGGGACTGTTAGAGAAAATGATGAATCAATTAATTGGGAAGGAATGCATTTTACTGTGCAGCCACATCAGTGAACCCCAGTGTCCATCCCAAATCAGCCTATAAGGTAGAAAATGTCTCACTTTTGCAAGTGTTTGGGAGTAGAGTAATAGCTCGGTGATAGCTCACAGGGTTTGCAGATGGTTAGTCTGGGGTTATTAACCAAAAGTAACATTACTTTTTCCTCCTTCAAAAGGAGGAAAACTGTTGGGCTGACAGTTTGTGCTGCATCTTCCAGAACAACATCTAATGGGCATTTTAGGGTCACTTTGGAGGCTCAGCTCAACCCAGAATTGAATAACACCTTTTACTCTCAGTAATTTCTCTGGACCTCTGTGAAAGGTAAACCAGAGAATACTTCTGGGGAGGAAACACTGAGGAATGGTCCAGGGCAGCTGTAGTGGAGAGTTTCAGCCTTGTCTCACTGGTCCTGATGCATCCCTTGTGTCCCATAAATCTTTCAGGTCACCAACCAGCAAAGTCACTAGCCTGATGTCTTACCAGAAGACTGCTCATAAGGGAAGATGGAACCTGTAGGAAAGTTCAGTTCAGGCTGAAGCTGTATGAGAACAGTGCGTTTCAGCTTCTTCTGGCAGCCCAGTTGGAGACAGTTCAAAGGCTGCCATTTTCCTCCTGCCCCTCTATCTCAGTTTTTTGGGTACTTAATCTGTGTAACTCCTATTTTTATAAAAGCATTTCAGAAGTACATAAGTAGGTTACAGGTAAGGTTTGTGGGAATCAGGTCCCTGATTCTTTCATCTGGCTGCAAAAATATGGCTATGTGATTCCTTCGTTACTAGTACCCTTAGAAATCTGGTCTGGAAAGCACATATTCCAAATTTCTAATACTTAAATTCATCACAGAATCACAGAATCACAGAATATTATGAGTTGGAAGGGACCCACAAGGATCATCTAGTCCAACTCACCATCTAACACCCGTGCAGAGACCGAGAGCACATCCCAGAGCGTAACACCAACCTAGATCCCTCACAGTCTAGCAGGCCACTCCATCACTCTACCATCACTCAGCTACTATATATCATCAAAGGCTGATGGATTTTCACTGAATGGCATTTGCAAACCTTCTTCAGAGGTAAGAAATTAGATTACAGTAGGGCACAAAGGTGCTAATTGCAAAGAACAGGAAAATATTGGTAAATATGAGAGAAGATTACTTTTCCAGGTCATTCAGGAAATTCACAGCAAAACAAGAGCTCACATCTGAGCAACCTGGTCTAGTTAAAGGTGTCCCTGCCCACTGCAGGGAAGTTGGAACTAAATGATCTTTAAGGTCCTTTCCGACCCAAGCCATTCTACAATTTTATGATCTACAGCTTGTATGGAGCAGGTTAATACCTTAAGTACTAGATTACCATCTTGCTTCACTACTGTAAGCAGCTTGGTGTAGATCATGGGAAAATACAAAACTTGCATATAAATTCTATATAAATTCTTAGGAAAAAGCCCCATACAATTTAATAAAGACAGACAGAATTTTCAGTAACCTTTTAAGTTGCATTACACCCACCCGAATTCCTTAAAAGGGGAAATTCTAAAGCTTTATTTGTAGGATAGTATACATTTCTGTGCAGAGGATATTGCTGTCTCAAGTTATTTAGTCTTTTAGCATAATTTCCTGAGAACTCCATTTCAGGGAATGTTTTTAGGTAGAGATCACAGGATCACAAGATATTCCGAGTTGGAAGGGACCCATAAGGATCCTCTAGTCCAACTCCCAAGTGAATGCCCACATAGATCTAATGGTTTCACCATTCCCTTCTGCTCTGTAGGACTTTTCCAGAATAACTTCAATAAGAACACGACAGCAATTGTACCACGCAGTCATAAAATTACCATTTACAGTACAAATATATAATAAATAAAATAAACCATAGGCACACAATGAATTTATATGATTTTACTACATTATGGTACATATTCTTAAATAAATCCTGATAATAAGATTTTCAAAAGTGGAATTTCATTGGAATTATTTCCTATCATGCTATATAATTACTATTAGAGACAAGGTTATGTTTTGCAAGGAAGGAACAAATAAAACTGTCAAAGTGTTATTTTAATAGTCCTTAACCTTTCACAGATTATTGTGGTACTAGTAATAATGCTATAAAATATGGACCTTTTAAACTGCTGTGGGTGAATATAATTCAAATGTCAATAGAAAACGATCCTTTCAAGCTCATGAGTAGTTTCTTTATGTGTAATTCTTTACACTTGGTGAATAATAGTCAGATGATATCCATTCGTACTCTGACTTCTTAGAAAGGTTGAAAGTGAGAAGCATGATTATTTATGGGCATGAAAAAACCCTCATATGCTGAGAGATTAAAAGATTGGGACTGTTTACCTTGGAGGGCAGATGAATAAGGAAGGGTTAGGATAAAATTTATAAAATTGGGGTAATACAAAAATAGGAAATTGGGAACTTCTATTTTCTCTACATATGGCACAAGGACAAGGAGAATATTAAAAAGGGAAGGCTGAAAAAGAAGGAGGACAACCTGAACTGACAGAGGATTTTTTAAAATGCAATGTATAAAATTCATTGCCAAAAGACAATGGGAACAGAGATGGGAGTGCTCAAAACTGAGCTGTAATCTTATCTGACTACTTACTGCTACCATCACAGATGTGGAAAAGAAATTTTCAGAATGGAATAAATGAAACCAAACTATAGACAGTGTTATGGGAATACATTTTCCCGCTTAGATGATCCCTTATACAGCTTTTACTATGGAGCTACTGACATTTCTATTACTCAGACACAGAAATGTTTCTTTCAAAAACTACAATTGTTTTGATCCCTACTACAACCAAATTCTGCACAGCCCAGCTGGGAGACTTCTCATCAGCCTTTTATCTTGAGCAAGGCTGCATTTCCCAAGAAGAAAAGTGCGCTATTCCAGCAAGAAGCTGAATTCCCCTGGGATGAAGAGTTTATGCTGAATTCCTTTCCCAGATTAATGGTCAAACTGGCAGACCTGAAATTTATAGCAGGTTCATCAGGCACAAAACTTTATAGGCCTGGGAACAGTGTCTGTATTAATATTTTTTACCAGATATCATCAGAGCTAGGTTTACAACACAATGAATTCCCTCATGCTAATAACAAGAGGTTTGCTACACAAATAGCAACAGGGAAATCACAGTTTGCAGTGCCGGAGAGACTTTGGTACAACACACTACACTCCACATGCACTGTAAGCTGAGAGGTGACCCACAGGGGCCATTGAAGCAATCAGCACACCAAGCCAGCAGGGATGCAGGGACACAATACAGACCTTAGGAGTAAAAAATATCTTGAGGGACTGTCAGTTCAGGGTAATTAGCCAGCCTGCCAGGCAGCCATCCCTGTTCCTACAAGTCTAGCATAAAACCAGCTCCTTGGGGAATTCTCCCATTATGTAGACTTCCAAGGAACTCCCTCTGGGACAGAGTGTACAGCACAATCAGGCACCTAGCTATAAGAACACGATGAGATTTGGACACCAAATTGTCTTAACATTAGAAAGTTTCAGACATAATATTAATAACACTGCAAAGATGTTTAATAGAACCAACTGATGCTGAAAATCCCATCCATGCTATATGGCTCAGTTATGTGATAAAATCAAGAAATTCAGGTCTTCCTTTGAGTGTCCTCTTGAGGTTTTTGGTTGCTCCTTACCGTCATAATTTTGATTTACTGCTGTTTTGCCTTTCTCCTTTTTTTCCCCCATGTCTTCTACTCTGAAGTCACTTAAAACTAACTCTCCTCCATTCACTTCTCTGACATCTTTGCTACCCACCATCCCACATGTCCACTCAGTTTATATGATGTTATTCCATGCTAGTTTGTTTCCCATTTTTTGCAATGTTCCTTTCAAATTCATGAAGCAGGATTTTAAATCCCTCCTAAACCAGAAAATGTCTCCTTATCTTCAAGTATCCCTTCAGAACCACTTTTCTTCTTAGCTTGCAATTGATTTGTACTGCGCAGCACTTTGTGATGACACTCATAAAACAATAGCTTGCAACCCATATATCATCTTGAGGCACTTTAAACCATTATAAAAACTGAAGAGAAAGTTATATATGGGGATCACTCCATCCCTGGGTGAAATGTAGCTGCATTAGGATGAAATGTGGCAGCTGCACACAAGAGTGCTGCAGCAGTTTATGACAAGAAACAAGAAGAATACTTTATCCAGCTGCAACTACTAACAGGATTTATGAGACAGATAAAATCCATTCTTCAGTACCATGTTGCCCTTCCCAGCTATTTGGCCTGTCACTCAAAAGCTGAGAACTGCTAACTTGAAAACTAACAGAGCTTTGATACATGAAACTGTACGCCCACTGAAAAATATGTTTGGATAAAGGTCTGGAAAATTGAGTCCTTAAGGACTCTAGTATCAAATATATTGTATTTTTAATGTGGAAGTAATGTTATCAAATAGCTAGAGAAGATGTAACAATCTTAAGATCTTTTCAAAGATCTTTTTCAAAACTAGTAACTCCAGAGTCACTATGGCACAAATTTTGAAAACAGACTTATTTTACAAGTTTCTGCCTGTGGATTCTCAAGAGATCTAGGTGGCATCTAAACTTCCATGTATTGGGGATAAAGAGTGGCCTGAAGACCAAAATAGCTGCCAAGCTCAAATTAAAAAGGGAAATGTTGCATCCAGCTGGTATTTAGAAAACCTCCAAGTGTATGCTCACTTGCCATCCAGATGTGCTATAAAGGGATTTTTGCAATGTACCATTGACAGTTCAGTATCTAATATATATTAGTAAGTAGTCATTGAAACACTGTGGCTATATGTACCTACTCACGATATACATTCCTGTTGTACATATATTCATGCCATATATCTTCTACTGGATCACTGTTCTTGAAGAGTGAAAGAGCCCAAAGACCATAAAGCAGCTTTGCAGAAAATAACCTGGGGCTTTGGTGGACGTTAACAAGAGGCAGCAATGAGCTCTTCTGCCAGGGAAGGCAGACAGCACACTGAGCTGAACTGAGAGAGGTGCAAACAACAGGCTGAAGCAGGTGATTCTTGACCTCTTCTGAGCACATCTGGTGTGCTGGGTCTGGTTATGGGCTCACGAGGAAAAGGAATATACAGATTTACTGGAGAGGGTCCGGCACAGGGCTACAACGATGATTAAGGATCTGGAACATCTGACAGATGAGGAAGGCTGAAAGAGCTGCAACTGTTCAGCATGGAGAAGAGAAGCCTCAGTGGAATCTCATCCATGACCACAAATATCTGAAGGCAGGGTGCAAAGAAGACAGAACCAGGATATTCTCAGTGGCACCCAGTGACAGGCGATGGGCACAGGCACAATGAAACACAGAAGGCTCTGTCTGTACATCATAAAACACTTTTTTCCTGTGAGGGTGACTGAGCACTGGTACATGTTGCTCGGGTGGTAGAGGCTTCATCCTTGGAGATATTCAAAAGCCATCTGGGCAGTTGACTGTAAGTGGCCTTGCTTGAGCAAGATGACCTCCAGATGTGCCTTTCTACCTCAACCATTCTGTGATTCTGTGACTATTTCAGGAAATGTGTAAAAATAACCCTAAACTGATTCAACAGTAAAGAGGAAAATATCTCCATCAGCAACATCATACATTTCTTAGTGGAAAATTCCAGCTTTCCCTGCTGTAAGCTCCTCTACAGTCCTTTTCATCTCAAGGAAAACTAGCACTATTGATTTTGGGACCCAGAGAGTCACGGGAAGGGCAAGCATAACACCAGGGAGAGGACCAGCTTATAGGAAGTATATATGTATCAATTCCAACTGTACCATTACTGGAAAATCGCCATTCCAACTAATACTTGGATTGTAAGTGTTATTATCTTTGTAGCTAGACTAACTCTTTGATTAGATTGCTAATACTTTGATCACTAGAGCAGTAAATTCTTCAATCTATACGCAAAGTATGTTTCTTCACTGCGCATAAATTGCACAAGGTGTTTGCCTGGTACCCTGCCCTTGAGATCCGGTTTGAATTTGGATGCAGCAGATGGACCCCACTGTATGCAGCTTGCAGCTACCCTCTGTCCTTGTAAGGTTTTGAAAATGTAATCTCCTGCGAGGCTAGGGGAGATTTGCAGACAGCCTGAACTCTAGCAGCATAGAGGATGTGCAAGGTCTCCAGAATGGCCTGACATTCAGAGGATGTAGTGCTGGTCTGAGCACTAGTTTCAACTCTCGTGAGTACTCATAACACCAATTAAAGACAGAGATTTAATGTCTCTGGAAGTCAGTGTTCTCAAGCTCAGTGTCCTAAACTGGAGGTCAAGTTTCTGACTTCAATGCCTTGCTTAAATTTTCCACAGTACCCAATGTGGTTTCCATGTGGGCGGTACTCAAATTAACTGGTCAGACAATAATTGGAGCTTGTCAGATGAAAGACATTATGGAATGTAGGAGAATGCTTCATGTTATAATTTAAATAAAATGTAAACAACACCCCAAAAGATAGACAGTGTCATCGTAAACCTTCTCTCTGACTTATGCAGGTAAGTAGAGCAAAACACAATTCCCTATCAACGCATTAACTATTATTTGATTATGCCCTTCGTGTTCTGTAGATGTTTAAATTACATGTGGGTAATCAGATATACATCAGAGAAACTCTACCCATCTGAGGTGGCCTTCATGCTGGGGATTTATACTAAACACTGAACATTAATATGAAAATAACTCTCTTTGGAGATAATACTTTGATGTATTAATAAAAAAGACTTCTCAGTCCTTGTTTATCATAAATTAAGATTAAAACACTTTCTTCTGGAGTTCTGTGTGAGATGAATCATTTGTAGTGCAATAAACACCGATAAAATACCGCACATACAGCATTGTTCAAATATTCAAGACGGGTCCAAATCCATGGCTTGTGCAAAGCGAATGCCACACAAAGGGCTGGGCTCCCATCTGGTGTTATCAGCACTATCTGCCGTTATCGGCTGATTAACCCTCCAAGCAGATCTGTCTTTAGATCCCACCCTTTCCTTATTAGCTCCTTTAATCAAAGGGCCTATTGAGAAAGACATCCTGTATATTTCTTCGGAAAAAACTGAGCCCTGAACAGCAGAATGTCACTTATTCGTACAGTTTATAGGAAGCTGTCATCTATATACATTCCAGTAACAGGAGGGCTGACATTATCCTGGAAGTACAGCAAGAGCTGTACCTATAGACCCAGATGTCTTTTTCTGATTCACAATCATATTGTAATTGTTACCACTGAAGTATATTAACATTATTAACATTTCAACATGCCTCGAGACTGTGGTGAAAAAAAAATTACAAAGTGAAGGTTAACATTATATGTAGATAGCTACTGTTTTATTATTATTTCTGAGCGCATCAAACACCTGTAGCTGTTTAATGCTTTTATCCAGCTGCTATTACTACAAGAAATTACTAATAAGAGATGCCAGGGTGTCTTTTATGTCTATACAAAGAAATGAAAAATCAATAAATTAATAATAAACACAAATTATTATTTTCTTTAACTGCATATTCTGAATTTGGTCTACCTTCCTTTTTAGAGTTGGATTGATCCTGTGCTAGTGCCAGATGTCGTGCCAAGCTGGGCCAGACAATCTCCACTGTTTGATGGTTCCACTACTCTTCAAATTTATTTCAGTGACAGAAGAAATACATAGTATATGCTTCTGTAAAGATGTTACTGTGAACTAAATTTTACCCTTTGCTTTGACTACGCAGTACTGTGAGAACAGTGGAGTCACACTAGTGTGTGTTTTAGTACGATCTAGTCCAGAGCCACTAATTGGCACCCATGGCTGTGTGCTGATCTTTGTAGAGTCATGAGAAAAAACAAAGAGATTAAAGGAAATAATTACTCACTTACTAAAAAAAGAACATATTTCCTCACCCTGTTTTCACAAAAGTACCCATGTATATGAAAGTGCCTTCCAAACACTTCTCTCCAACATGTAAACAGCACTAAATGTGCGAAAATCAAATTAAAGGTTCTTTTTTACAGAGCAGTGGAGCTACTGTTCCAACAGCTGTTCAGTTTCCATCCTCCATCACATGATGGAAATTGTATTTAGTTTTACTGAATAAATATTGATGACTTTCAATATCAAAGTGGTGAATTTAAAGGCCAGAATTTTAAGGATATTTAAATTTCTGAACAGGTAGGGTGCAGATCATCAAAGACATTCAAAGTATTTAACTCTTATTTGCCTCCTTTAGCACCTCTGATTCTGATTCACCAAATTCTGCCTTCTACTACCAGGTGGCTGCAGGTATTTCTGTGTGCTCCAGCACATACACATCTAAATGTTTTTTTTAAAACCCAAAGGGATGATACAGAGCAACCAGTTTTACCAATGAATGTAAATGTTTTGGATATGTGAACTAACAAAATTCTATGATTTTTCTTCACATAAGTCATTAGAATTTTTTGTTTATTCCCCTTGAGAATGAAAGCTGCAGTCCATATGGTTACAGAGCAACACACAGAGCGCAGGCTAAAGCAGTTCCTACATGATAGCTGTACATAAACATTTATTCATTCATACTGGAGGGAGAAAGAAACAGACAACTTGGCTATGTTGATACAGTTATTATTTTTAGCCTTTTGGCTGAAGCCTCCAGTTTCCTCTCCATACAGTTTTAAATAGAAGGCTGTGGGGTTTTTTGTGCTCCTTCAAGTAAAGAATAACTTTTAATGTAGCAAAAATACTGGTTTTCTGTTCTGCAGCTTACCTAGTCTGTTTCTAGCTATTAAAGCCGTTGTACAAAATAACTGTTTCCTATAACACAAAATTCTGCTATGGCACAAGTAACACTGGGTATCCATAATATTGACACTTCTCATTTCCTTACACTTGTTTCACCACAGATCAAATGGAAGCCAGATTCATAGGAACTTTGTGATCACTTGACAGTAATCATTGCCAGCAATAAAAGAGTTAGCGAAGAACCAATTAGCACACCACCCAGGACTAACAACACTCTGTACTGTTTTATTGTTATTTTTAGCTACAAGCAGGAAAGACATAAATTGCTCTTTTATAAAATAGCATAAAAGAGCTTAGATAAGTTAGATGTTTGCAATTATCACCCTATGAAGCTGGACTCTGGCCTTCAGCTACATGGATTATATTACCCTGAAAGAAGAAAACAGGACGGCTGGAGACATATCAGGGCTTTCTCCCTGCTTGTACAAGAGAGTGGATCTGTGGGGAAAACATCAAGAGACACCAAAGCTACTAAAGAAGCTCAAGCCTTTTCATGTCAATGTCTCTTGCTGGGTAACAGGACGGAATACAGAAGAGTTAGCTCTGCACGTCAGTGAAATACAGACCATGTCACTTTTTAACTTGCTGCATGAATTTCAACTATTTCTTAATCTTCTTGTAGTTGAGGGGAAGTCATCTGGACAGTTTCAGCTGCCACCTCATGGATGGAGTCCTTTTGCTCTGACTGCTGGAGCGCATATTCCCACTCATCTGAATCATTACTTGCCTGATTGTGGGCAAAGATGGTTTGGTCTCTAGACAGTGCAGGCAGCTAAATATTTGAAAAGTAAATGACTAATCCCTAGCTCAGCTAGACTTTTGGTGGGAAATGAGACACATCACTTACACTTAAGTTTAAAAAGGGAAAAATTATTCATCCCTCCTTGAAGCAAAATTATGAGACTCCATATGCTAAAGTGTATGCTATGCTCAACAAACAGGTGACATCTCAAACCAGAGAGATTTTTTTGGTGCTACTGAGGACTTAGTCCAGCCCTTTGCTGATCTCTGAACTGATTTGTTTCACACTATCATCTACCTGCAGACAAACATAAGACACTTCCCTTTCCAGTAGGCATTTCCCATTCTGAGAAGTAAGTTGTCTTAAGCCTTGACCTGATTCTGGGATCAATTAGAGAGCATTCACCAGGAGATCAATAAATATAACTCCCCACTATATTTTAAGGTCAGTTTTGTCCAAGAGAGAGGCTAGTGAAATAAAAATAAGCAAATAAAGATCATGGGTTTTTATAAAAACTGAGAAGAGTGTTGAAGTACATACTTGAAATATTTCCTCTGAACTCCACAGTGCAGTTGGCACACCACTGCTTTGACACTTGGTCCTTGTTCAACGTGTGCTACGTGGATGCACCAAGGTCTGCACACAAACACTTGCCAAGCAGAATGACAGAGGTAATGCAACTATTTCTGAAAAATGAAGTGTTTATGGCTTGCTCAGTTTCAGAGTATGTTTCATAACCTTCAACACTCACAATGTGTCACTCACGGGCTTGCAACACATTCCCCCTGAACAGAAGCTGCTTTGTGCTCACCACTGAAGCAGCATGTGCTGTGCGACTGCCATACTGTATTTTGGCAGTAGCTGTTAGAAGTAAATTTACAGAGGATTAAGGAGATGGAAGGCATCATGCCTTACACTGTAATTCTGCAAAGTATTAAAATATCCTGCTTAAAGAAGAGATGAGAGATGGCTGCCATTCAAAATCTTAGGGCCTGAGATTCAATCTGTTTTGACCAAATTTCCATTTGGTCATTGAGAAATCTCTGAACAACAGCAGCTGCCCTTTCCCAGAAGGAATGTGTAAGGACACCTCCTTGCTTTGGCTGTCACCTCCTGTGCACGATGGGAGCCGTCCTCAGGGGCACAGGGCCATTCAGGCCTGCTCCGGAGGGAAGCTCCTGCCAGCTGCTGTGCTCCCTCTGGAATCAGCTTGGGGCCCTTCCCCATTTCCAGATGTACTCCATGAAGAGCAGAACGCAGGGCCTGCTCTTTCTTTATGTCCCCCCAAGGCCAGGAGAATGAAAGTATGTGCTGAGGACATGAGACATTTTTGGCTATCCGGAGTTACAGTAATTGAATATGCAGATAAACACAAAAATTGAAAATTGGTCGTGTATGCCTTGAAGGAAATGGCAAAGTACTTTATTTTCCAACTATATTCTTTTTCTAGACTTGACCTTGGTCTGCACTTTTAGGAATCTGACATTTTTTGATGGTTTATTTCACTTTCAGATTTTGGCAGGGTCTAGCCTCAGATATGCCAGAAGTATGATGAGATAAGTCATTCTCCAGACAGAATCAGAAGCAGAAAGCAGGCAATTGCCTACAAAAGATGGTCTGTCCTACAGATTACACCACAAAAGATGCCTGGCTCAGTTTTAAAAAGAAGCGTAAAACTGACAATGAAATCTCAGCAAAATGGCAGTTAGAGGTTTTTTAAAAAAACCCTTAGAGCCTACACATTGCTCTGAAAACATTAATAAAAACTGGAGACATGAAAACAGTGTTTGATTTAGTATATGTGCTGTATTTTGCAGTGGTTTTTACACTGAAGTGGTAGTTAGAAACCCAGGACCCACAAAACTCTGAAAGCTTACTTACTACTAAGGAATCCCATTGGTGTACATATTTCCTGGTACAGTTTCATCTTTAAGGACAAACAATAACACAGACAAATCAGCTGAGACTTAGTAAAGCCACTGCTTTACCTGCACTGGAGGATGTGCAGGGAAGGCAACACTGCCAAAAGGTGAAAATTGTAACTGTGATGCCCCATTGTCTGACTCCGATTTTGGGAACAGACTGGAGCTTTCATTAATCTATCTGTACTCCCAAGCCAAATCAAATTTGAGGCTGCTAAAAGTAGTCGGAATACTGAAATTAGGAAGCTATTATTTGTTAAATGTACTTCATAACATTTCATTAATTCATGTTTACTGATCTGGCCTTTCCTCATCGGTGGTAGAAAAATGTAACAAGTGCTTATCACCTGAAAGTTCGAATCCCTCAGGAAAGAACCTTTTCAGGAAAATGTTATTGTGGTGAGAGTTTTCAGGGAGTGTTTGAGTTTTAAAATTTCTCATGATGTTTTGCATTTTTTTCCTAAATGAACAGGAAAAAACTCTTCTGGCTCTCATTTGAATTCTCAGAGGGCTTTAGAAAGGAAATTCCATCCAGAACTGTATTCCTACACCTAAAATCTACATGGGAATGGTGTTGCATGCTTTTCTCAAACCAACAACAGCCAAGAGAATCAGAGCTAAGGCTGGGTCAGCAGCACATCTGCTTGTTCTACACAACACTAAAGGTCTCAGCAGATGGGCTGGTTTCACAAATGAGGTTTCAATAGGACATATCATTGCTTAATTTAAGCACATGCTTAAATATCTAGTTGACCTGCCTTCATAGCAGCCATTGTGTCATCCATGCAGAAAATTTATTTATATAAGGGATGGGAATCATCTCACCTATTTGCAACTGCATTGGAACTATTAATCCTAGGTGCTAATGTAAGCCAGGGAGAGAAACACATACTTCCATTAAAATATTTATCTCACTTAAAAGTTAATACATATCTGAAAGCGGTAAATGGCTTGTGCTCAGAAAGTGCTTATTCTTCTCTATACAAAAAATCTGGGAGAAGCAGGTGTATAAAGACTCTCAGTGAGAGTCTTCTTTGAGGCATCTCCTGTTAATGTAGTGTGTGACTTAAGGTCCCTAATTTCACTTATTTGCACCTGATATTCTCCATTTGCAGTGATGGCACAATGATCTGTATTCATGTTTGCAAAGGGACTTGAGATTTATGTAGGAAATTCCTGTGTAGGTGCTCAGTGTTTACCACAAACAGCATTTCCCACACAAAACATGTCACTGAATTAGTTACTTGACCTCAAAATCCACTAATCTGAAACATAAAAAACAAAGCAAGTACTTATGTTGTTCACCCCATAATCATCACAGTGCCTTATTCACCAATTCACCTGTTGGTTTCCATAGGATATATGTACACCTCACCACTTAACAAGTTTTCTCTCCTCCCCCCAGTTGATACTAGTATACATTCTTGGTATGCAGGTTTTCTTAAGTGTTCTATAAAATGAAGTATCTTAAGCTTATAAACAACTCCCAATACTCCTAAATTTCAGAAAAATTTGCCAGAAAAATGCTCCCTCCCACTGCCCCCCCAAAATATGTGCTGTCTCTGGACAGAGATGTTAGCTTAGCGTAAAGGGCTGGTTCTAAGTTAAAGTCAGGTTGAGGGCAGGTCTTCCCAGACAGATAGGTAGGCATCTCCACTTTCCAGTTCCCTGGGAACCCTGCTTCCAGCTCCCCTTGGAAATAACAAGATGGGAGGCTCAGATGGATGCAGCGTGGTGCCCATGGCTCCAGGGTTGTGGGTTCGATCCCTGGGTGGGCACTCGCTTGGGAGTTGGACTAGATGATCCTTGTGGGTTCCTTCCAACTCAGAATAACCTGTGAACTGAGAATACGTGTAACTAACTTATTTGTAGACACACCACTATGCACTATGCTTTCTGTATCACTTTCCTGCAACTGTTCTTGATTGCCTTTTTCTGCAAGCTTTTCTTCTCTCTCAGTTTAGAAACTTTGGGAAGAAACTTGCAATAGCAACTTGTTTTCTGCCGTGCCTATTTGGCACACTGCACTGCACTCTCACACAAATAAACAGGGAACACGATGTAACACCACAGCAGCAGATTTAACTAAGACCAATTGTACTTGGTGCCATCTGAATGTGGGAAGAATGTTCCCTTAAATGAAAAATATTCAACAGAAAAGCAAGTTCACCCTTCACAAGTATGTAGCACAACACAGGACAATACACCATCTTTGACTTATGACTTCATCAGTAAGAAATCGGCCTGGTATTTCTCCTCCCAAAGGCAGCTGTTCTCTCTATTATATTGTTCCCTCAGCACAGATCTGAATTTGGGGTGTCTTTTAGAGCTAGTATGAAGCCACTCTCTGATAGGAAGTGGTAGCCTGTCTGAAATCAACACCCTCACTGAACCACCAGGGTCAGGATGGGGGGAACTTACTGGCTCTTGAATTACATTACGAGACTGTAAGCAACTAGAACAAATAGTTTATACTTCAAGGTGCAATTAATGAATTTAAGTCTCATTTTTTCTGAGTTCCTCACCCCCAAAGCTCAGTGACAGCTCGAGTAAATGTTTTGACTTGTAATACGCAGTCACCTAAAATATTAACAATGAGTTCTTTTCCCAAAAGACTTAAGGACAAACACATTTATCTCAGGGAGAATATTGTTATTAGGTGACACTGAGCAAATGCTTAAGCAGGAGTGATTGAAACACACTGTGTACCCTAAGGATTTAACGAGCAGCTTGAAGGAGTTGATGGCCTGAGGCACAGCCTCAGGTCATTAAACCTCAAATGTTTATTAATCCCTAGGAATTGCTTTCTGTCAAGGTCATTAGTGCTATTATACAGTGGAAATTGAGGGTGTATTGAGAAATTAGCATATAGTCTGTTTGCAGGAGTAATACTGTCAGTGAGCACAAGCAGATCATTTCCAGGAGGCTGCTGTAGTGTCCACAAGCCACCAGCTTGCCTGAACTTCCATGTCACTCTGCACCATTTCTAAGCTGAGTTGCACTTTTGCAGAGTGCTACTACAGAAACTTTGCCATGCGTTGAGCACTTAAAGTAGTAGTTTGGCATTAACTCCAAGGGATAGCATCAGCAGAAGTCCCTCCTTCTATGTTTTTAGGTTGGAGTCCTGCCCTACTGTTCTCTTTTTAGAATAAAAAACCGGAAATATGATTTGATCAAAAGTTGAAACTTTACAGGTGTTAGGATCACTACACTTTTCTGAGAATTTCCCAAGATAAAAGGCTTCTGCCTTCAAGCAGAAACACCTGGAATCAAGACAAATATATCCACTGGCACCTGGGAGCTGAGAGACTGACCAGTAGGCAGGGAAAAGCAGCAAGTGATGAGATTCTGGTCTGGGATTTTCTTTTTGGTCCCCATCCCTGCAACGGATACCTTGTGACCAAAGCCTCAGCTTTACAGTCATTGCAGTTCCCGTTAAGCGTCGAAAGGGCTGGTGCACGGATCCTGTGACTTTTTACAAATAGAGTGTAGAGCTAGGTAGTTACTTCTTTGGTGCATTTTGTGTTGCTAAAGTCATGACTGGCTGTCCGATTTAATTACTATTTTTTTCCGGATTCTGATGCTGGTTTGTGATTTGAATCAGGCAAATCAAATACTGTAATTCAGTTAAATTATCTTTGTAGATTAGATTTTCCTATCTTATAACCATATCTACACTAAAAGTTATTTTGAATTTTTAATTAGGTCTATTTACAAGAGACCTAGAGATCTCTGATTTCATAACTATTATATTACAATAATCAATGCTTGACTTTTAAGACAATGCAACAGATTGCAACTGCCTAAATCTGTTCCTTCTGCTCTAAACTAAGTAGGAAAACCAGAAAATTGTTACATAGTAAGATCATTTTGATCCCTGAGGATGATTTAGCATTCCAATTATGCAGCTGTCCAAATTAAGAGACGAAATCTTTCTTTATTAAAGACCCTGAGGCGATTTCGAAAGCAACAGTACATTACACTAAATAGAGAGAACAAAACGACATCATGATCTATTTAATTCTTCTCACAATGTCTGCATTAAATGATCAATGCTTAGACATGCATTGCTATTTACTGTTTAAGTGTTCTCACATTCACCAGCACCATCTAATGCATCTCTACGAAATGGAATTTATGCAAATGTTATTTCAACTACATGTTTCTACATAGGTGTCAGGAGGGCAAATTCACTATTCTGTTTTTGTCTGATTGGCTTCCCAAGATATACTCATTGAACGAAACTCGCAAATTATTGGAGTACAGAAAACTACTTTTGCAATGATATTAAGAAAAAAACCAGCCTTGTAGGATATGACTACACATTTTTTGCATCTATTTGGGTCCTTGATTTTGTTAAGCATCTCATAGATATGTCTGGCCACTGATAGTGTAAGAAATGAAGTTAAAATTTTAAAATGTAAAAAATTAAGTTGCTCTTTAAAAATATAAATATTGCTTAATATTTCTAGAAGGAAACTTTTGCTGAATTTATATTTTAGACATCATTCCAAATACTTGAAAAAGGACTGCACAGATGCCACAATAAAGAAAATCTTCTTTGGCAGTACTGGCTTAGACATGGCTGTGAGGCCATAAATCAGATAAAATACACATTTGGATGATACATTATTTTTGGACTTGGAAAATTCCACTAATGGTATATTATTACAGTAGTATATTCCTGTAACCTAGATTGCAACCAAGTGATACATTTTCTTCTGAAAATTTCTTTTTCATTTTCTCCTGAAAAAAAGATGAATTTAACATCCTGCCGTAAGGGATCCAACTGTACAGTTTCATGCTGTCTTCAATAACGTTGTTTTCCAGATCAAGATTTTCAACATATTTGTGTCATGGAAATCTCTGCACCTAAACATGTCTAACATTTATTTCCTTCCTTGCTTTGCTGGATTGTGCCATAAGGCACACACAGTATTATTTACATAAGAAGCAGATTCGAAACAGAACCACACATCCTTTATCTCTCCTGTATTTTCAACAAAAGAGACAATTCCTAACTAGTAGTCTCTTTTTCCCTTTTATTTTCACAAGTATACTTCTTTTTTTTTTCTTTTTTTTTTTCCTCTCCAACTGCGACTGCGTTTTTGATTGTCTTGGTTGCTACAGCTATCCCACTAATGCTCAGGATACTTTAGTCAGTCTCTCTCTACTTTTATTCCTCCACATGTCCTGTTACTGAATTTAGGAACATGTTGAACTCCACTGCCTGAGAAGACAGTCACAATTTTCTTCAGTGGATCTTACGAAAACACAGAGTAAGAAATAACTTGATATTATGTACCATCATCTGACTCGTACAGGGACTGATAATAACTGTAGCCACATCCTGTAAAATGCCAGTTTAAAAAAAAATTAAATCAATTGACTTGGCTTTTTCTCCTCCCAAGAACGACCATGCTCATTTTTATCTTTAAAAGACTTCATCCATGAAGTTGAAATATATAAACCATATAAAATAAGACCAAAGTGGAGAGTGAAACTTCACCTAATCCACTCTCTGTCAAAACTTGCAGGAGAAATATTTACTCTTCCTTAGAGGAATCCGGGATTCAGGACAACTTCTAAGGTACACCTGACTAAACAGGTTCCTTTGGTCTCAGACTGACTAGGTGGCAAACTCTTTGCTGAAGTAGATATTTCGATGATACAGTTCCAGCTCTGTTCTCAGGCAGAGACATTAATTTCAGCAGTGTGAGGCTGGAATGTAGTGCTTACTTTTCCAGCCCTTACATTTAACTACCTCTGGATTGCCACACCTGTAGTTATTCAGCAGAAACCCATAAATTTCTCTTCATTTCCTACGAAAAGTATCTTATATTCCTGCCATGTTGGCACCTCAGGATTATTTATGTCCCTGTTTACAAAAATGGTGCCACTACATCCAATGCAGCTTTTCCTGGTGTGTAAGGGGCACTGGATAATAATCTCAGCTGCAGTGCCCAGGCTAGTTAAACCTCACTTCTGATGGATACAAAAGAGCAAATCTCTCCAAACTATCACAGATTTGTTTGGACCACAGGGCTGCACAACTATGAGTTTCAGATGACAGAACAGCGGATTCCGGGAAAGCAAAAATACCAGTGAATGAAAAGCTAAGAATATATTTGGGTGAAGCATGGAAGAGGGAATTGCCAATTCCCCAAATAACATTCTTTAGCAGTATCCTGTTTGGAGGGAACTGCGTAAGTGCAGTGACTATGAGAAACTGTAAGTACTTATGTCATGACAATGTGATGGATTATCATGAAAGTCTACTCTCAAGAGAGTAATATTTGTGTCAGGCAAAATACCAGTCTTCTAAACAGTCCATAGTTATCCTGTACAGGGTACAACAAGTGTGTTTGACAAGTCAGGACTATGTTCCTTCAAATAAAGAAAATCCCTAAGTTATAATCTTAGTAATAAATACCTCTCCAAAACATTATGTCACTGAACATTTTTGCCAAACACGACACACTTTCACTACTAACAAATAGCCTAAAAGAGTACATTTCTATTTAGTATGAGTAAAAAATATCATGATTTAGCTCTAAAAGCCCTGTGAATAGTTCATAGATAATGATGGCTTTTCCTCTCTGTTACTGTGAAGAAAAATGTTCAGTAAAATATATACTTATTGATAAATGCTCGACAAGATTGACAGGATTTGAAGAACAAAATCTCTCTGTGTACACTTAGCTGATGTCTCTGCAATGTTCAGCACATGTAAAGTAGTAAGGAAGCATTAATTAGAGTACTCAGACCCTGAGCACTAGCACTCCCTCATGACCTCCCAGAGCATCAATGCAGAGATTGCACGCCTCCTCACCGCCTGTTCTTTTCTACTTCCTTTCCTTTTGAATATTTTAAGGCTGAGGTAATAACAGAAAATATGATATGGAGTCTCTCTTCCAATGCAGACAGGCTTTGAAGCAATGCAGTCCAGGCCTATCCGCACCACAGCCCCCCATAAAAATATATTTTTTTAAAATGTTGCAACTTGCACACATTGAGTATGAGCATTACCAAAAGCACCTCCTGTACCACTGAACAGAAGCAGATCTGCTTCCTCACTTAATATCTGTTGGCTCAGTTTTATGCTTCACTTTACAGTCTGTCTCAGCAGCTCATCCTATGTGTGACAAACAAAATCCAACTAGATTTTCCAGGGAATTGCATGGGAAAAAAATCCTCAAAAGTTTGTACTATTTTTTTCATTTTTAATGACAAAGAGATGTTGTTGTGGTCAGAGGAAAATACAGATGCAAAAAGAACCATTTGGAAAACCAACCATAGGAAAAGCTGTTATTTGAGTGTCTGCCAGGGGGATCAGGTATAATTGCTCTGCTTCATTAATTTTTAATCACATATGGCAACTGGCCTCAAAAGTCTCCAAGACTTTATGATGCCTTGAAATGAAAATGGCAAAACATTCTACTTCCTAATTTTGGAACACATTAGGGCATTAGCATCTGTGGTTAAGTGTAAAGACTTCTAAAGCAACCTGTAAGAGCTGTACACTAAGGGAGCTGTTCGTGAGACCAGTACCACCAGGTCATTTTTACCATGATGATACCATACCCCTAAGGCAAATACAGTTCTACCCCTTCCATTGCGGGGAAAGGGACAGGCCAAGGCCGTCGCGAAACACTAAACTCGCAAAGAACTGCAGGTCGTTAATATGCATGCAGGCCACGCCCACTGCTCCCCCCCCCAGAACTCTGAAGCGCTGCGGACAATTCTTTGCTCCTTCCCGTAGTCTGTCTCGGCACAGGCGAGCAAAGGGAACCATTTCTGAGCGGCTGCTCTGACCGTGTGTGCTCGCAGCCCAAACCCTGCGCCGCTCCCCCCTCAGCCCCCCACCCGGCCCAGCTCTGGTGCTCATGCCAGCTCCGGGGGCCCCGCGCCAGCCTGCGCGTGCTCGCCCTGCCTCTGTGGCGGGGAAGGGGTGTCCCTGAGCTCTGGTCAGCGTTCTTGGAGCCTGGAAAAACCTTAATTTTGCAACACTGCAACACCCCGTGCACTCATGGCGGAGGTGAGGCGTTGGTATGGGAGCTTCTTTCCCTTTAACATCCACCAGTCCCAGCAGAGGCAGCCCGTGCCGTGTGCTCCAGCCCGCACCGCGGGGCTGCCGGCGCGGACACAATCACTCGGGTCAGAGGGAGAAGCAGTGCGGGATTTAAGCTGTGGGAGCAACCGCAGCAGCCCGGAGAAGCCCACAGGGTGGCAGGGGTGGGGAGGTCAGGTTTCTTTCCCTTTAACATCCACTGGTCCCGTGAGAGAGGGGCAGCGCTGTCCCTACGGTCCAAGACAGAAGCCTCCTCCTGGCGCAGCGACAGCTGCGCCCTCCCAGCACACAGCTTGCCTCACTTTCGTGGGGCAGTTTCCCCGTTCAGGGACTGGGGGCATGGTGCCGCCATTGCGAGCCACTTCCCCGCAGGGCAGGGTGAGTCCCGCCCCACAGGCACCGTGGCACTGCCCCTCGGCAGAGCAGAGTCAACTGCGCATGTCTCAGCCAGCTGAGCTTGCAGATTGCTGAATCATAATTGCAAAAAATTTGCTTCACAAATGGGCGGGGTCGTAATGGAGAGGCTGCGATACAGAGGGGATTCACTGTATTGCTTTCAGGAGATGAAAAAATGAGAAAGGACAGCATCACAAATGAGACCTCAAGAATGTTAAGGTGCAAGATTGTCCTCAACTGAAATATAATACATAGTTCTACTGTGGGGTTTAACCTTTATTTATTTAATATTAATTTAATAATTGTTTCATCCATAATTTTATGTAATTTGTAAGATACTTAGATCCATTCTGCCAGGCATCCCTTCAAGTACTTTTCTACTGGAAATACCTCCAATAAACAAGAAATAACCATACACAGTACTGTGCACCTACCTTGACTCCAAGCTGTGATCTATACAGCTTGTTGTGCACATCAGAGGTGAATGCTATCAAAATACTCACAGGAACCCATACTTTCCTTCAATAAAAAGCCAAAATGGGTATACTAAAAATAATTTTAACTTCTGACCCTATGTTTCTCCTAAAATCCTACAACCTAATCACAGTCAGAATCTTCTTCTAAAAAGCTCCAAAAACTCCAAACTGCCAAACCTTACTTTATTATAATCTTTAAATGTTATTTAATAAGAAGGCACATTGAATTAATGGTACTTTTAAAGGCAGCAAAACAGGAGATGACCAAAACAACTGTCATTTCATAGGTGCAATGTACTGATAAAATGTTAGCCATCTATGTTTTTTGAGCTCAGATCAAATTCGTCACTGGCTATCCATTGCCAGGCTGGAATACATAAGGGATGAACTGGTAAGGGTGCATCCCATACTTTCTTTATGATGACTTGCTCAACAATTTTTCATTATAATAACTTAAACAATTTTGCAGCAAACCTAAAAAATATATTCCTTTTATGTCTGCCTCCACAAAACAACTCACAGAGCTTTTCCTACTAATTTCCTCATAATGCTTTTTAATTTCGGCATGCATTGAAGTATATTTGTACTTCTGGTTACCAAAGAAATACTCATACCATCTCTCTCTCTGGGACACTCTCCTGCACCCCAGTATAGTGTTAGAATCTATTGGCCAGCTTCAGTCAAATCTGACAGGAGGAGCCAGGTCTCAAAGACACTACATTTTAGAAAAGCTGGTGCTGAGCAGAGGAAAGTATACAAATTAGCATTCTAGTAAGTGAAAGGTATTTGTGGGGTGACTCACTAGCCATGTTGAGAAGCAGCAGACAGTTGGCTAAAGAGTACACAGCACTCTGCATCAGCACTGGTGTATGTGTCCCTTCCCTTACAAATATTTAAGGGACAGGAGAGAGATTTGGAGAGTGACATGGAAAAGGGGAAATAAGGACTTGGTTTCAGTGAGGTGGGGGAAAGGAATCCAAATCCATAGGAAACTAGGCTGCACTGATGACAGTGCTCAGAAAGCAATGAATTTAGCTCAGTATTAGAGTACGTAATCTCTAACATGGAAAGAAAGGTCAGCTACTACTCATCACTGGGCAATGGGCTGCTCCAACTTTCGGCAGCTCCAGAATGACTCATGCTAGGAACACAGTGCTGCATTCTTCGCCAGTGTTGCAGGAGTGACCACATAATGTCCTCACACTGTACTCAGTCCCGTCCTACCCTCTGCTTTCTTCTTCAGAAATTGAAAAAGATACTGCGGGGCTGTGGCACGGAGTAGGAGCTCTGCATCCTACCGCTTCCCTGAGCTACATACTTGCCTAGGTCCAAAAAAAATCTCCCAGAAGGTTAATTTGTAAGAAAGGACCCTGAAACATTGTATTTCCCAGTGCTACAGATCCTCTAAGCTCCAGTATGAATGTCTCTAGGAGAGATAACCAAAAATGAGGACATAATCATATCCATATCAAACCATCAAACAATCACCCTTTGCCTAAATACACATCAAATCCTACATCACTGCAAACCCACACCCTGTTCCACAAGCCGTATCACAATGAAAGGCTGTACAAAGCCCAGTTTTTACCAATACTAGCAAAAAAATTGTAATGCATTTACAAGAACAAAGCTTTTACTCAGCATTTTTTTGTAGCACAAAGAGAGAAATTTGCACAACTGCTACCATTATTTATATTTCATTACAAACCTCAGCCAAAATCAGAACCTTGTAGCAATCAGTGCTCGTCAAATGTTCATTGGTGCCTTACAGAGATTACAGTCCTCAGACAGGCAGAAAAGAAAAGGGTAAGAAACAAAAGCCTGGAGACTTACGGATGGTCATCCTATGAAGGGAGGAATTTAGCTCCTCTGAGTAAAACATAGGAGATGTGAGCTCAACCCACTCAGACCAAGTAAAGCCCTGGACTGCCTCTCTCTGAGGGGAGTGCTCTAATTCTTGGGTTATTATGCAAGAGGAAGATAAGTCACATCCATCTTCAAATGAGTAAACCCCAACTGCATGGAGCTGCCAGCATTTATTTGCTATTGTTCCTCTATAATTCCAATGAGAGGTTATTTACTTGAATGAGGTGGACTGAATCACCCTCGGGTGGGCGGATGGATGGATGGATGGATGGGTGGATGGATGGATGGATGGATGGATGGATGGAGAGAAGGCAACAGATCTCCCTCCTCAGATCTTCAGTAAAACCTGCTGCTCTCCTTAGAACGTACGAGGAATTTAAGCAGTTATGACAAATTGACTACACCATCTGCTTAACCCAGAGTATCTAAAAGCTTGAACTAAATGGACTGGGTTTTCCACAAGACACATGGCCTCTCTAGTAAATGCCAATGTTTCTTGATTTTTCAGACAAATACCATGGTAGTGCTAATTATAGTGGGTCTGACTTTCATCTGGAATAAATTATTGTCGCTGATGCCAGACTGGCCCAGAAAATCGATGTAAAACTTCAGGATCATTGCAAGAGAATGAGGCTCTGTGTTAGGTGGAGCTTTGTTGCTAGGATGGTCTGTTGCTGAATGTTTTAATCCAAAAGATTAAACACATTATTTCACATTATGGTCTCTGATTTAGCAGGGTAAACAGTCTTCAAAACCACAGTCTAGTAACAGTGCCTTTGTCCCTGCTTGCCATGAGTGGGAGATTCTTTTCTCTTTTTTTTTTTCCCCCTCAAAATTATCCACAAAAATAAATCAGGATAAACCCAGGAAACAAGCATTAGAACATAATTTAATCTTTAAGACAGAAAACAGAAGATCTTGAGATTTCTCTCACTGTGAATTTCTTGTAATTTCACTGAAGATAAATATTTAGATAGCAACCAGTGGGAAATTTAATTGTCAGGAACTATTATATTCAAAGGAAGTGCTAGAGATATTCAGACTTGTTTTGCTATATGTGTTGACAACACATTCCCATCATTTACACTCTGTATGACATATAAATAAAATCACTGCTATAATTTATAAATTGTTAATATTAGGACTGTAGGGATAGCTATGCTTTCAGCTCTATACTAAAAAAGGCAGCTTTTAGATCAATATCTGTCTGAACTTCATTACTTTGTCATCCATTATTTGTACTCCTCCTCCTTCTCCTTGGCCTCTCTATTTTTATCATGTTGCTCCCCTGCCTCATTTCATCCTGGAAACAGCACACCCTGAGTGCTCTTGGCTCCTATGATACTCATAAATGATGAAAAAGAAAACCATGGGGGAAAGGACAAAACCAAAGCAGGAGGATATCTGGTGAACCTATGTGGATCTCTCCAGCTATGCACATGATCAGGCAAGGGCACCACTTGAACTGAGACACAGTATCCCACATACGCCTTCCATCCTCTCCCCTGCTTAGTTTGTGTAATGAAAGGTTCACAGGTTCACGGGTTATTCAGAGCTGGAAGGAACCCACAGGATCATCTAGTCCAACTCCCAAGGGAATGCCCACCCTGCGATTGAATCCACAAGCATGGAACCATGAGCACCACACTCTATCAATCCGAGCCTCCCATCATCTAGGCCATGTCACTGACTTCCTCATCCAGTCTTTTATTAAACACCTCCGGGGATGGCGACTCTACCACCTCCCTGGGCAGACCATTCCATCACTCTCTCTGGGAAAAACCTCTTCCTAACACCCAGCCTAAACCTCCCCTGGCGTAGCTTAAGGCCATGTCCTCTTCTTCTGGTGCTGGTAGCCTGAGAGAAGAGATTCGCACCCACCTGGCGGCAACCTCCCCTGAGATAGTTGTAAACTGCAATGAGGTCACCTCTGAGCCTCCTCTACTCCAAGCTGAACAACCCCAGCTCCCGCAGTCCCTCCCCACAGGGCTTGTTCTCCAGTCCTTTCACCATGCTTGTTGCCCTTCTCTGGACCCTCTCAAGCAGCTCAACATCCTTCTTAAACTGGGGAGACCGGAACTGGACACAGTACTCTGGTTGTTATGTTCAAAAGTGAAGAACCCGGCACTTGGACTTGTTAAATCTCATATTATTGGAATCCGCCCTTCTCTCCAGCAAATCAAGGTCCCTCTGAAGGGCCCTTCTACCCTCTGATAGTTCAACATTTGCCCACAGCTTGGTACCATCTGCAAACTTGCTAATGGTAGATTCAATTTCCTTGTCCATATTATCAATAAAGATCCTGAACAGTGCCAGGCCAAGCGCTGATCCCTGTGGGATTCCACTGGTGACTGGCTGCCAGCTGGATGTGGCACCATTCACCAACACTCTCCAAGCTCGTCCATCCAACCAATTCCTAACACAACATAAAATGCTCCTATCCAATCCACACTCTGAGAGTTTCTCCTGAAGCTTACCATAGGAAACCGTGTCAAAGGTTTTGCTAAGATCCAAGTACACAACATCCACGGCCTTTTTTTCGTCAACCAGGCGAGTCACCAGATCATAAAATGAGATGAGGCTGGTCATGCAAGACCTACCTCTCCTAAATCCATACTGATTAGGTCGAATGTCGTGGTTGTTTGGCAGGTGCTGCGTAATAGCGCACAGGATTATCTGTTCCATGACTTTGCCCGGGACAGAGGTCATGCTGATAGGTCTATAATTACTCAGATCATCTTTCTGGCCCTTCTTGTGGATGGCTGTCACATTAGCCAATTTCTAGTCTTCCTGTACATCATCGGTAAGCCAGGACTGTTGGTAAATTATGGAGAGTGGCTTAGCGAGTTCATCTGCCAGCTCTTCCATCACCCTNGTTTCTCATGGTACCCTTGTAATTAATTCCTTAAACAGTCCAAAGTCTGCCCTCCAGAAGTCCAGCATGGAGGTTTGGTTCATGCCCTTTCTCGTCACACTGCCGATTAAAAACTCTATGATCTCATGGTCACTACATTCCAGATTTCCTCCGACCACAGTATCACTGACCAACCCTTCCCTATTTGTAAACAATAGGTCGAGCACAGCCTCCCCCCGGTAGGCTCATTCACCTGCTGTGTCAAGAAACAATCAATAACTATCTATAGAAACCTTCTGGACTGCCTCCTCTCTGCTGTGTTAAGTTCCCAGCAGATATCAGACACATTAAAGTCTCCTGCAAGAACTATGGCAGCCGATCTTGAGGCTATCTTGATTGAAGAACAATAGATCTGCCTCTTCCTCCTGATCCGGCGGTCTATAACATACTCCAAGCAGAATTTCAGTTTTATTGGGTATCCCTCTTACCTTGGCCCATAGGCTCTCTACTTGATCATCCTTGATGTCAAGTTCTATGGTATCTAGGGTTGCTTTAATATATAGGGACGCTCTTCCACCTCTACGTGCTTTCCTATCTCTTCTGAAGAGTCTGTACCCTGCCAATGTAGCACTCCAATCGTGCGCATCATCCCACCATGTTTCCGTGATGGCAAATATATCATGTCGCTCCTGATGCACCAAACCCTCCAGTTCCTCCTGTTTATTACCCAGGCTGTGTGCATTAGTATACATGCACTTCAACTGGGTTGCTCAATATGTTTTTGACTCATTTTGACCAGGTTCAGTGACCTCTCGAGTGACTGCCCGATCCCCTTTCCCCTTCAAACCTAGTTTAAAGCCCTGTCAATGAGTCCTGTCAGCCCGCGGGCCAAAACCCTTTTGCCCTTATTTGATAGATTCTGCCCTCCAGAGTCTAGCTGACCTGGTTTGGTGAAGGACACCCCATAAAACCCAATATTTTTCTGGTGGCACCAACCCCTAAGCCATTTATTAATAGCAAGAATTCTCCTATTCCTTTCAGATTCCAAACCTGCCATTACAGGGACCGAGCAAAAAACTACCTGCATTCCTGCCTCACTGATCAAGTGACCAAGCTCCTTAAATTCCTCCCTAATTTCTCTAGATCTCTTCCTGTTGATCTCATCACTGCTGGCTTGGATGACCAGCAGGGGATAATCTGAAGGTTGAATTTTGGCAACCTCTCAGAAATATCCTGTACCCGAGCCCCAGGGAGGCAGCAGACCTCCCTGTAGCATGGGTTCGATTGACAAGTAAAATCAGAATTTCTAGTGTCAGAAAGAAAAGGCGGGTAGTGGTTGTTGGGGACTCCTTTCTGAGGAGAACAGAAGGACCTACTTACTAGGCCGAGTGCCTCCTTCCATGTCATCCTGATCCCTGAAATCCAGGACCCCAAACCTGTTCTGAAGGGGCAACTCAAAGGGTGGCATCAGGTGGACAGGAGAGAGATACCTTACCCCCAAGGGAGGAGATCTGTTCCCATCCCCCCTTATCCTCAAGGTTTGTTTCTTCTACCTTGTGTTGGGGAATGTGAGGTGCAAAAGGCTCCTCTGGCTCTCGAGAGTCTCCTAAGGTTGTAAGTGCACAGTCCCTCAATTCTACTTCCCTTTCATTATCTCAAACATTTCTCAGCCTTTCAACCTCTTCCTTCAGCTCTGCTATCATGCAGAGTAGGTCATTTACCAGCTCACACTGGACACAGGTGTTTTGCAGGCTGTCCTCCTTTTCGGCCATTAGGTTCAGGCATTCCCTGCAGCCAGGAGTCTGGACAGCCACATCCACTGACACAGGGGTAGTTTGGGTCTGAGCCTCCCTTGTGGCTTTGGCCATGACTTTCATCCATCTGGTTGTGGCCATGACTGACATGGGGAGGAAGGAGAGACACCACCTACTAAGACAGCGTCTACTACCCTGCCCGCTTGCCCTGCCTGCATGAACTGCTGCGCAAACTGCCTCTTAATTGCTTATTTACAAAGTTCCCTCAGTTACCCAAGCCCCCGGAGTTACTCAAGCCCCTGTTTGCCTAGTCCTGTTCGCTGCGCTCCAGGTCTTCAGGTCAGGACTACAACTTCTCATAAACCTGATCAATCCTCAGAGAAATAGGACTGGCTATGGGACAACTGGTTTCATAAATGATACCATCCTATGCCAGGAACTAATCCATAGATATGACAAACCCACAAGGGATAAAACAAAAGAGTTGAGTTTCAGGAGCTCAGTACTATTTTCTCGTATTTAAAGGAAGTTTTTCACATCACAGCTTATCTAAGTGTAAAATAAATTCTATGATACTACTTAGATCAAAGATATCCTGAGAACTATTACTATTTGGAATTTCACATCTCTGGAGGAAAAGCACCGTGAAGGTATCTAATCACTGGATGGACAGTCTGCAGCTGGTTACCAGTGAAGTTACAGATAAGATACTAGGTTGATATATACAGCAAAATAACTTGAATAAGAAATGCACATATCAATAGATAAAGTATTTAATGGTTTTATCAGCATGCATTTGCCACACCTTGTTGAATTTTGTGTACAGCCACAGAAACACCCCCAAAAGGATAAAAAGAATGTTATTTCTCATAATAGAAAAATTTTACTCAGAGAATAAGAAAATTAAACCACTTCTCACAAAGAAAAATGAACTTACAGGGTGATGCAGCTCTGAAACAAATTACATATATTCTACTAATCAATAAAATATAGTTTCCAAGGCAACACTGACATCAGAAAGTGAAATACAGAGGTCTGTCTTACATAAACACATACACATACCAATATGTTATGTGAACTTTTGCAATCTAGCAGTGACTTCAAGGAAAAATATGTTTTTACAAAAGAACGCATATTTTCCCAGGCTTGATAGATTCTTGTGTAAGAGCTTTTATGAGATTTTAGACAAGTTGTATTTTGTTTGGTAGTCTTTGTTCATGCTGGTTTTTTTTTACTGGAAACAAAGAAATGTTGGGGAAAAAATGCTTTCAATGAAAATTTATGCTCACTAAAAACTCTACCAAAGCATTTGAACACAGTTTAGACTTTAAAAAATTGAAGTTGTAGATCTTATTTGTATTACCTTAGGAAGATTTCAAAGGACAAATTCTGAGTACAAAGACAGTAAATAAGAAAGGATTTTTTTCCACAGGTCTTACAATTCTCACTGTATGTGTCTCTTACCCAAAAGCTCTTTCTGCTGCCTTATTCAACACATATTATAATCCCACTGATCTGAGTGGAATGAATCACAGAGCAGGATGCTATTGACTATGGGTGATATCAGCCACCCCCTCTGATCTCCAATTTTGTATTTAATTTGAACAGTCCATTAAATTATTTCATAGCTCACTGCCAGAACCCCTCAGTACATATGTTGACTGCTGGTGCAGGCTGCTTCTTTCCCTGTGCCTAAATAAAGCCCACGTTCCACAGCAATGTTCGCAACTCCTTGTCCCTTCTTGCAAACACCATGGACAATACCTGCCGGTCACAGGATACCACCTCATGGCTCCCTATATTACTGCTCATGTTTCACCCATCTGCATGCTCAGCCACCTGGAGCTAGCAGATATTTTCCTAATTTGGATGCCATAGCAACCAGGACTGAGGAATAAAAAAAGAACTATAGCTGCCTACTGAATTTGCTCTGGAGGTTCGTGAGGGCAATATAAATGTAATATAAATAAATAATATGAAGTGTGAGGATATTTGCTGCCTCAGAGGTCTGCCAGCATGCTAAGTACCAGGCTTTCAAGACTCTATTTTCTGAAAGATGATTTTCAAATATTTTTTTTAATTAATTGGTTTAGCTCATTCAGCATCTCAGTTCACTGAAAAATTCCAATGAAGATATCCTACTGAGATCTGGGTCAGCCTCCTAATTTTCAGTTCAGTTAAAAAATTAAATGAACCTATTATGCAGGTGTCCGACATGTTCTTGTAATGACAGACTCATGGTGTTTTACAAAGAACTGAGAACATGGGGTGGTATTTTCTGGTATGTATACACAAATACAGCCCAAACAAAACAGTGTCTTCATTCCTCAGTGAGTTAAGTGATGAAAAGACTGACTGTTATGTGTGATTGCTTCTATTAATTTGGATGTAATAATTAGACACGTCCCTACAAGCCCACAGACTAAATGCACTATGTAAGTGCTAAATATTAACATTAGTCTACATTTTTAATTTAGTGGTTCAGAAGCACAAGAAAAGTGGACATCATTGTGCCTGTATCTACCACATTCACTCCTGGTCTTCTGTGTGCATGTTATTGCAAACCAAAGTAATAAAACAGAGTTGCTCAAACAGGTCATTAGGTGGAAGGGATGTGACAAATTAGCAGCTCCTGAACAAAACTAAATCTTGTGTCCAGAGAAGCTGTGGATGATGCATCCCTGGAAGTGTTCAAGGCCATGTTGGATGGGACTTTGAGCAACCTGGTCTAGTTAGGAAGTGTCTCTTTCCATAGCTGAAAAGTAGAAATCCGAAAGTAGATGATCTTTAAAGTCCCTTCCAACCCAAACCATTCTATACATATATGATTCTACTGAATCCTTCACTCCGATAAGTGAGCAGGGCCATCCCCTGCTCTAGGTGTACCAGCTGGGATGCACAGACACAGGAGGGACACAGAGAGAAGGAGTGATGTCTCAATGCCATGCTATGCTGTGCTGGAAAAGAAGACACAGAGGCGACTTTTGGAACTGGAGTTTCAGTTTAGATATGTGGACCCCAAAGACATGAGCAGTAGAGATTAGTTGCAAGCTCCAAATGTTTCCTTGAAACTAAGTCAGTTGAGACCAGGTTGTGACTTTTCAATGATATATCAGTGCTCATGGCTGCCAAAAGACTGCTATTTGTGGTTTTTATCCCTGTTCAAAGCCTGTGTAACAGGTGCTAAAGCAAATAGTACTCCTATTCCTCCCACAGTCACACCCAAATAGAAGGGCCATTTCATGCAGAATAGGTAAGTTCAGCCATTACTCTTCTTAGCAACACTCCAGGAAGTTTTGCCAGTCACCAATCTCTTCTTCAGGAACACTGGTTCCCATTTACCTTCTGCCCAAATTATTGGCTGGGCTGGCAGATTTGAAAAACTGACGCCCTAATCGTGATTTCACAAGACCATCCATTCATTTGCAATTCAGTAACTCAATTCCACCTTTAAAAGACACCTACCACTGGTTTTGTGCATAGGTGGAAGATCATCTCCACAGAAGTTTCCTCCACCAGTCCTTTTCATTTGTTTATTATGCCCACAGATTTAAGAGGAAATTTCATGTAACACAGAATGATTATATTTTAGTGAGTCTACTTGCTTTCAAAAGCTTTCAACAAACCACGGTAATTAAAGAACAAAAGCAATGCTAAGGGCTTGATTTAAATCCACAAACTCCAGAACACTCAGGGCTCAACTTCAGCCCATCCTGTCTGCCCCTGTGCAAAAGAGTTCTTTCAATAGCAGTGAGCTTAGCTCTTCTAGATGTATGTGGTGGATGGAAACTGAGTTTAATGTAGCTCCTCTTTCTTTCATCTGCTTAAATCAAAATCCTATTATGTATTATTTTAACTTTACAACGACTTAATTAAAATACTGCCCTAGCAAAAAAAAAAAATAAAAATTGCCTGGGGGTCCTAAATATTATACCTCCGTATTTTTTAATGAGGTGATCTTTCTACTGAGTTCAAGAAACCATGCTTGATCAGTGGTTTTGGGTAGGAGTTTTGCTTGTGAAGATTATGAGTACATTACAAGCAAAGCCTACTTGATTTTTGATTTATGCATAATTTTTCACTAAAGGTACAAAATAAGTAGCCATCAACTTAATGCCCCTTAATGCTGAAGGCTTTAAAGGGTCACACAGAGTCATCCTTTTTATGGAACAACAAATATTCATGTTCTAGGTTAGAGTTATAAAAGAATAAATAAATGACTTGCACATTGAATTCAGTTGGTGTCCATTCTGAACTCATTTAGTACATAACAGTTTTGCTGTGGCTGTATGTCTTGTGCAGACATTCACTTGAAGGTTTCATAATGTTCCACAGCCTACAGAGCTCCTTTCTTTTTTCCTTTTTTTTTTGTTTTTTTAAATCTAATTTACGGTTTTTAACAATATCTGATAAGAAAAAAATAGGCAGCTGTAGTTCTACTACCTGCCCTATGCTTGTCATATGTGATGTTACAATGGACAATATTTATTTTAAGAATGGGATAATACACAATGTGTGCAAAATATGTTCTGAGATGTTTTATCTGTAAGAATTAGTGCACTTGGGAAGGCACCATTGTGGTGACCACGGGAAGAACGATCCCAGTAACGAACAGATTTAAAAGACGAGAAAAAAAAATGGAGGGACTGTGTGGGCAGTACACTAAAAGGCTGGATCCAGAGCATACCATCCTAAAGATCCTTACAGATCATGAAGGACCAGGGGTTAGAAGCCCCCAGATGTGCTTCAAATTGCCAGCAGAATGCAGTCACATTAGATGAAAAAACAGGCTCACATCAACTTTTCCCTTCCTGCCCAAATTCAAGGGAGTCACTGGACTTACACTGGATCTGTTTACCAGCACTTTCTCAAGAAAGACCATTTAAGGACCCCATGATAAAGACAGATCTAAAAAAGTAACAGGGGTACTGGACTTATTTTGTGTTTTAGGGGCAGCTCAGTGGCATACCTGAAATCCATGGCACTACCCACTGTCCTCCTCAGTTAGATCTACCAAAAAGCAGGAAAGGTTCAAACTCCATCAACCAAGAGCAAAGCCAGCTATGCCTCTGGGACAGTCAACAAGGAACTGTTCTGTGAGAGGACATCCAAAACATGCAGTGGCTGAAAGGAAGCTAAGAATATTAAATAGAAAAGCTTACAATTAATATAAATTCCTGCACAAATCGGAGGTCAACACATGAGTAACAAAGAAGGAGGAGGAGCCATAAGCACATTCTCAACATACAGAGACAAAAAATGAGTGCACATCAAGATGGCATGATGCACAGTGAGACCAAAGAACCTGAATGGGCTGAACAATACTGCAGGGCAATAGTACAGGATGCTGTTCAGAGGACAGGTGATGCTGAGTTTATTCTTGAGATACTGCTCAAGAACAGTACTTAATAACTCCTATTGATCTGATAAAAGTACTTGACAAATATACAAAGTTTTCTTTCCTTGCTGCCTTCCTTCCTAGCCTTCCTGCCTTCCTTCCTCCCTCCCTTCCTTCATCCCTCCCTTCCCTTTCTTTCTCTCCCACTCTCAATAAAGAATGTTTTGACTGTACTAAGTAGTAATGTCTGGGAAACTGGATGGGACAGGAGACACACAATAATTTTATCTTTTTCCAAGTTTGTTATGTGATCCTGCATTGAATTTGGCATTTTAACGATTAGTAGAGGACCCTATGAAGAGCTTGAAAGGTACAAGATAAAGTAGTACTGTCAATTTAAAAATCCATTTTCCTCTCCATTTTTGTTAAACATCACAGTAGTGGTTTCCTTATTGACTAGCAAACGTATTCCCCCCTCTTGCTTCATCTTACGAAACTCTTGGCACTGATTCCTTGCAATATGAAAGCAAATGTCTGTAGATATGCCTGGTGACTGTCATGTCATGATGTGAGCCTAACTGGTTTGAAGGCAAACATCTTGACAGATGACAGGCAGAGCACACATAAAAACAACAGAAAGGTAAATGAGAAACACTGATGTACAGCAAATCCCTGTTGTTTCTCATGTACTTGACAAGCCTTCTATTCTTTACAGATAAAGAAATGCCAGTAATTGTGGCTATTTTAGCGTCAAATGTCAGAGAAAAACAGTATCATCACCCTACCATACAAATTTCATGTGCCAAAGCAGGATGAGCTATTTCTGCAAGCACACACACTGAAAATAGACCTTCCCCCCAGACCTTTCACAAATGCTCTCCTCCCTCTTCAATAACAGCACCCACCATCAGCCAAGCTACAGTCAGGCTACAGACCTGTACCCATTTCTGTCCATTCCCCTTCAGATCTCTGCAGATCATGATTTCCAAAACGTGCCTGGCATTAGTGGAAGCATAACCTGTAACTCTCAGCTCACTGAGACCCGTAAAGAAGCGGCAAACCTCTGTCTGGCTGTAGCAGCAAATGCAGCAGCAAGACATGCCCAGCATGGTCTGGTTCCCTCAAAAGGTGCCAACAACACCAACCAGAACAGGATGTCAGGATAATGCAAAGAATCCACTTTTTTTCCCCCAGTTGTCCCCTCCATCAGTCACCGTGACCCCTCCTCCTAAGTAAATGAAATCAATCAGCAGGGATTTCTGTAAAATACATAAAACAGTCATCCTCCAGACTCTACCAGAAGATAAATGGTTCCAGACATTGGACTGCAGCCATTTTCCCACACATGCTACAGTGTTTTGTCATCCATATTGGGCCATAATAGTGAGTGGGTTTTACTTGTTGAGGTTTTTTTTCTCAGTCAGCAGCCAATGCTTCTGCTTCTAACTCGTACACTAAAACCACAGCAACAACAGTAATTTTTCTGTGCAATTTGTAATACGTGTAACAGTTTCACTCCCAGTAAGACAGTCTGAGGTCTTGTACAGAACTTTTCACACTTTTCTGCTACAGCTAATACTGCCTTATCACTCCCAGCTGGAGCATCACAAAACTTTTTGGGATTAATGGATATCACCCCAAATACAAGCCACTGAACTGGAACGAGCATGAAATTATGAGCAAAGCAAAACTTATCTGAGACCCTGCTAACACGAAATAATAGGATTGCTTACAATATCTCATGCTGGCTTTTGTGCCTATTTCAAAGAAGGATACAAATACATCACAAAAGATGCACCACAGTGTGAGTTTACAATTAATTTTAACGTATTTTCAAGCAAGTCCTTAATAATCTGTTAACATAAAATACACTTTGGAAAGAACCATGGGGCTTTTTCATTATTAAGAAATGTGCAACCAAATTCTATCCTTAATTAAATCAGGAGTAATTTTATTAACTGCAGTAGACTTAAACCTGACTTACATCAGTGCAAGTGAGGGTAGGATTTAGCCCCGGGGTGTTTATGCACTGTAGTTCCAGTTAGTTTAGATCTATTTGGGTGGGAACTCCTTTTCCCTTTCCAGAAAAAATATTCTTGCCCACCCTTTTTCACCTTACAACTGAGGCCAAAGCAATATTTTCTTCTAAAACATTTTTCTGAAAGGTTACAAACAAATCTTATCCTCTACAGGAGATGACCTTATTAAACAAAAAACACCCCATGAAGTGATGGACACCAGCAGTTTTAAAGTTTGTTTACGAGTTTTTAAAGGAGCCACCTCAAACAGGTAAGCTTACTTACATCTTACACATAAATAAAAACTTCAAGTAAAAGCTATTTTATACAGGAGCTACTTATGTCTGTTTTCAAAGCTGAAAAGCCCTTTCAAACATTATAAGCTGCTGTATTAAACTTCCCTGTTTTAGTATAGAAACTTACTGTCCACAGATATCCTTGGGCTTCCCTGTGCCTTTGAACCAAAATCACTTTCTTCTTTACTTCATTTTCTGCTCTCTTGAAATCGGATTCCCAGTTCCTGACAGATGGCTCCTGTGTCACCGAGCTCTGCTTCTGCCTCCTTATCACTGCCAGCTAATACTTCCACGATGCTTAGCTGTTGTCTGCGGAGCTGTGCTCTATATCATTTCTACTCTGATCAATGCTCTGCTTGGTTTTAGGTTGGTTTCTAGTCCCGCCTCCTGCTCTTGAAGAAATGAAAACTCACAGCTGGATTTTCTATAAATCATCCCTTTTAACAGTGGCTGAGCAAGTATGGCAAATACTACAGCTAAGACCTGCTGCTCTATTTGAAACTTCAAAAACAATTCCTCATCTTAATGATGCACACATGAAAGTTAATCATGTACTAAAATCACTAATACTGAAAAATAGTGGCCAGATAATTGTGACCTTCAGGGCTTATACAGTGATTAATGTAATCCAGAACTCCTCTCTGTTCCAGTGGGGGGGAATATAGTAAAACATAGTGCCTCAGTGTAGTGCTTTATACAGTGTTTTACTTTGAACAGGAGCTTGTCATTCTTACAGCAATAAATTTACATTTGCCATACAGAGCTGTTTGACAGACTAGCCCAGTGTACATATTGTTTAGGCTAGTACCCTAAGCTTAAAAGAGTCTTTACAGTCACAGCAGCTGTTTTGAAGTGTGGGGAGGAAATACGTACTTTTATTTTCTGCACAGCACTAAGTGCACTACACAGCACTGAACTCATTATCATGTTTAACAAAGCATGGAGTATAAAAGCTAGGTGGTACCATAAAAACAGCTCTACAAACTTTGTTCCAATGAACACAGCAAAACAGAGCTAAGTTTCTGTAAACTGTAAATGTCCTAATTCTCCACCCTCCGGATCTATTTTAAGAAACTGTACTGTGGAAATGAAAAATGACTGGGCAGATCTGGATATAGTCTGAATGGGCTGCAAAATCCTGGTGTTCTCTCTGGTGTTTTTCTACCGTAAGAACTGCATCCCAGCTGAATGTGTTGTCAGGGCAAAACCCAACTCCTTCCTCACTAACAGCTGATAGTGACCTGCTTGCCCTGTCCTGTCTGTTGCCTACACTGAAGAAAAGCTGAGCTGCTGTGGTAGGCTTGATGAGGGACTCCTCAGGTTTCAACTCAAGAAGTGTGCAAGAGCAGTGTGGGCTGACAGCAACTCTTCCCCAGGAGTGCTGCTTAACTCCCAGCAAGCTGAGACATATGAGCTTCCCCAGCCAGCTGCTGGAGCTGGACTAGTGCATCACTAGCCTCCTACGAGTGGATCTCATCCCTTTTTTGGGTCTCTTCCACCCAATCCTACTGTGTTCCAAAAACACAGTAGAAAAAACCAAACAAAAAAGCACCTCTGTCTACCTACTCCAGCTCTCTGAACTGCTTCATTATGTGCCCCACAGTTCTCCCAAGTTCAGCTTTTCCACATGATAGATGACTTCGTGGGCTTCTGTCAGATCCCATTAGACTTGATTTTTTCCCTAAGGTGAAGAACCTCATCTGTCTCAGGCTGAGGCTGGTCAGACTTGCTGACCGTCCCTGTATGTACTACTGCTCCCATAAGCACTGCAGTTAGCCCTTTGGTTCACATGATAGAAGCTGATGTCACAGCACCAGAGCCCAAGCCTTGCTCCCAGTCCGTGATGGATACTGTTGAAATGGGGACAATACTCTCATTTTCTCTACTTCCAGTTCTGCAGACCATAAGTGAGGACAGTCAATTGTTATCTTGTGATCTGACAGCTCTCCACAACATCGAGGTTGTCTGTACACAGGATTTCAGAACAACTACACCAGACTAATTTCCAAATGGTTACTAGTCTGGCAGACTAGGAGAAAACAGTAGGGATTAAGTAGCCGGGATGCTCTGAGCCAAGGACACCACCATTTAAATGTAGTTACTACTCAGATGCAGCTACTAGTCTCTTAAACAGCAGCCATAAGACATGGATCCTGGGCCTGTGTTCAAGCTGTGACTCAGATTTTAAGTGCTGCAACGACAGTGCTCTCCTGTGGAGGCATTGGTTGATCAGTGCCAGTAACTTGATGATGGAGAGTGAAATGAGCATGGGCAAAGCACTATTCCTGCCTCCAATCCAAATATGTAATGATAAATATAGCAAATCTGCTTTCCAGGTTCTGCTGTACATTCAGTACTTATGAGCTGTCAAAAAAAAACCCCACATGACTGATTAAAATTACTTGCTTGATCTTGAAAGTGTACTTGAAAATTTATAAATGAGACCCATCGGTAGTACATACTCACTTGAATAATAACAGAATTTTGAATCTCTGGCAAAGATTGTAAGAGAAGACAGTGTGAGATACATTATATGGATGAAGATTTTCCAAGGACTTTGATAGAGCATTTTGGTTAATGTCTGAGTAATGTTTATGGTATATAAGGCAAAATTTGCTTTCTCTCCCCTGAGATTGTTGATCATCACCTGAGTAACAAGAAAAAAAAGCTTGCTGCAGGTGAAATGAAATATATTTACTCTACATCTTACTTCATTTGCTTTAGTTCTAGACAAGGCACTGAGTTCCTTGGGTATGAAAGGAAAGATGTGATGTTACCACTAATGAGTGTTCAGTTCACAGGCTCAAACTAGAGTAAATCCACAATAAAGCAGCAAAATGTGGTAGCAGAGATGTTGGTTTATCAGGACTCTTTCACTCTGTAAATCTTCTATTGGGCCACACTATTTGCTAACTGAACACAGCCCTACAGTTGTCTGGTATGGCTGAACACAAGGAGGACATAGAATCTTGGAGACAGATCACCTGTACTGCTGGTTCCTGTTTTGGACCACTTCTACCAACTTTTTCCTAAGCAGGAAAAAGTAAGTCTATGAGTCAATCTATGTTCCCGGCTGTGGGATCCTTGACCTTCCCTTGTTTGGTAGAACAGGTGTTGTCTCAAGGATGAGGGACAGCACTGTCACTGTTGTGCAGGTAGTGCAGCCCTTACTTCCCTCTTACCTGGAGATAGTTGTGAAATCTGCTGAGCCTAGATGTCATCAAAAAAAATCAGAGACTTCTTCCCAAACTGTGGTTCCACAGCTCAGATTGCTAATTAGTTCTGCTGGCATTCAAAAAGACATTAGAAAATGTCATTTGAACTTAGACTCAGACACCTACAGATTTAATCAATTGTTAGGATGATGCCTAAGAAGGATGAACCCCAGAAGTTCAAAAGACAAGAATACTCTACAGTGGATGAGCTCATGCAAATCTTCATTGGGGCTTTCTGATAATTTTCTAGCCTCTTCCTCTGCTGACACTTGGGGAATCAATGGAAGAAACATGAACAAATACTTTGGTGGGTAAACTCTCAGAGGAAGACCTTCCACCTTGATATAAAGAGCTGCTTTGCAAGGTTTCAGCTGCCCACAACCACACTGGGGTGGGGGAGGGAGCAGGAGGAATAAATGACTTGCCATTTTCCCCTAGTGACTTGTAATTGGAAGAGCTCAGACTTCTCCATGCAACCATGATAGCTATGCCTGCTTGTCCCTGGACTCTTTGGGAGTTGAATCCATTTACTATGTCAAGCCTTCTACCATGAGGCTGGTCCAGGGAGAAGTTTTAATAGTTTAAAGGCACTCTGACTGCAGTATATTTGCTTAAAATGTGGTAAAGTGAATTATGAAAAACCTTGTAACTTGCACCTTAAAACTCTAAGATACTCAAGAACCTATTACTTCTTACTGTCAGATTTTGCTTTGCTAAGACAGAATGCATGAACCACTAGATAGATTTGGAAATCCCTTGAGCTCTTTGACAAGAAACAACAGGTATGAGGACACTGATGGAAAGAGGAGTAAGATGAAGATGCTTATATACAAAACACTCATGCCTGCCTACATGCCCTCCCCATCAGTACTCTGCAGCCTTCCTCTTCTGACAGTTGTGACATCTATTTTCAGCTGAAACTTCTCACAGCCGAGCTACATGGTCCTCCAGCTCAAAGGCTTTTTCCACCTTACTGTTTTTTCCCATTCAGTGAAGGTAACAAACCTGGAGATTTCTGAATCCTGCAGATTTTAGTCTTTAGCACAGCTGTTTCAGTCTCCTTTGATAAAACAAGCCATTTCCCCTCTAACAGTTTTTCTGAATTCACCAGCGCAAGTTGAACAGGGGCTGGATCATGGGGAACAAAACCAAGTGCAGCATTGCAGATAGCACACCCCCGCCACCCTGCACCACATACTCACCTCTCCTGTGGAAATACACTGCCAGACAGAGCCAATGGTCTGGCAACCTTGTCAGGCCACATTTCGGGAGCAACTTGCAATTATTCTCGTCTGCAAACACATTCAAACCTTTGATCTCCTTTGCTGTTTCCAACTGCCAGTCTCCCAGATTATGCCAGCATTTCCTGCTACTGTCCCCTAATCATGTTATCACACCACCAATAACCACTGTTCAACTGCTAACTGAGCTGCTTGCAGAGGAAGGGCACACGAAGCCAGTGCCCCACCACTTGCCCCTTTCCTTTCATCTCACTTTATTACTGCATGTCCCGTGCTAACCCTGGCAGATTCTGCAGAAGAACTCGAGGCAAAGGTAGTATTTTGTACTACAGGAACAGACAAACCCTGTTTTCAGGTTTCCCCTACAAACACACACATATTTTCTCCAAAAGATTGTAGAACTTGATAAATTACAGAGATGAGGCTATATGAAGTCCCTAGAGGTGTTTCACCGTCCCTAGAGGTGTTTAAGAAAAGGTTGGATGAAGTTCTTGGTGGCATGACCTAGATATTAGGGTAGTGTGTTATAGGTAGGATGATGTGTTGATAGTAGGATGGCAACAGGTCAGGTTAGGTAACAGGTTTGACTAGATTAGATTAGGTAACAGGTGATAGGTTGGACTTGATGATCTCTATGGTCTTTTCCAACCTTACTGATTCTGTGATTCTGTGATCACATTCAGGAAGAAGACAAAATGAAAAGTAATCCTGAGTTATTGTTATTTGATATTATACATCTGAATGGATATTTCAAGGCAAAATGAAAATAAAAAAGCAATTTGAAATCCCCCTATCCAAAGCAGAAAACTGGAATGATAATATGTCGAGTAGGGATTTTTCTCCTGGACAATTTTCGTGCAGTATATGCTCTTACCTCTGATTGCCATTTTGCAAAGGGATCCTGAACTATTAGTCATTCATTTACTATTGCAGTTGTTATGTAAAGTAGGACAGTTGTACTATCTCTACCTAATGAAAAAGCCACACACTTTCGTATTTTAATAAGAAATGGATTCTTTGAAGGACCAAAATATGTACAACCTAAATAATTTTTCAGAAAAATGTCTCTCATTTATACTTGGTACTCATTAAGTCCTTCTCCTGCTGGAAAATTGCTGGAGTTTACATGGCATTTCTGTGTGTCACATGTGTTTCCTTTAATAGCCAACATAAATGTTTTTCAACTCTAAACTCTACATCTTGATTCTCACTTACGAAACTCAAGCACTGCCTCTCTGCTTTACTCATCACGCGACTGCTAATCTACCCTCTTCACTTGCTGCAAAGCAGTGGCTCCCAGAGCCCACCTCAAAGCAGTTCTCTTCGGCTTGGTCAAACTGGGTGATACATTCCATCCTGATTCCCAACGCTCTGCAGCAAGCTCTGTCCCTCAACATTCTTCCCCTTTAAGAGACCAGCAATGTCAAGCCCGATTCAATGTCATCTCCTCCTCCCCTCTCCACTCCTGCAGGTTGGGACCTGGGAGAGTGAGGCTGTATGCTCCAGCTAAGGCAATGCTGCGTGACAAGGCATCTCAAGGCCCCTGAAATTGGCACATGCTCTACTTCAGTAACAGGAGCCCTGTTTAACATGAGGTTCAGTTTGTGCATGACAGAGGCACACTATTTAATTTCTTTGTTCAAATGCTTCAAGGAATTCAAAAACAAAAATTCTTGGAATTGCTGCACAAGTTAAACTTTTAACAAAGTTTATATTAAAATATGAATCACTGGCTTGCTTCAGGGGAGGAAAAAAATATTGTTTTCAGCAAAAAGTTAATTGGGTGTCCTGAAAATCAATAATTAAAAACACCATTAGCAGACAATAATCATCTGGAGTCCTAGTTTCCTTCTGCACATAAAAGGCTTTAAAAGGACAGAGTAAGGGAGAAAAGTTCAGCATCAGCATTTGCCTCAAGACCCAATGCACCTGGGGCTGGCCCAGCATTCTTCCTGCAGAGATATGAGAAATAGAAAAGATATTTTTGTTGCTGTTAATAAACGTTGGATTTCTGAATCTATATGCCTGCACCACTTAAAATTAGCACAGTCACAGACAAATCTGAAATGTCATCCTGAGGGACAGGACCACCATTGCTATCATCTCCAATGCACATGTCACAGAAAAGTGCCACCCGAGAGAGAAAATGCAGTTAATCTTTGGTGTGTGGCAACACAACACTGGAAGCAAAGAATATGGTTTCCAAATTAAACAGCGGGAGTAATTTGTGCCTACAGGATGTAATTACTCCTCTTGTAAAAGAGCTGTGGAACACTTAATGGTTTTGAGCACTAATACATATGGAAACAGAGTGTTCCACAAATATCCAGCCAAGTGCTAGAGTACCCATGGCTTCGGGAGCAGTAAAAGGGCCAGAACACATCCTGTACTGCCTAACACTTCAAGGGCCTCCTTCCAGATGCTGCTCTAGCCGGACTCCTGAAGTTTCTAACATCAGGTACGACCACTACCCAGGGTGAAATTTCTTCTGTCTCTTACAGCAGCTGTAGTTAAGGCACCAACTGTGCCACAGTATCCTTTTTTCACCAACCAATGCCACGTCTGCGACTATTTCCGGTATTTCATCTGACAAGACTGCTGGTTTCCCAAACACTGTTGAAGCAAGCAGGATCTGAGACTGCATCAAATATATCACAGTATCACAGTGTTGACAAGGTTGGAAAAGACCTTGAAGATCATCAAGTCCAACTATAATCCAACTAAAACCTAACATCTATTACATTTATATCATAACCCTCAACCACCTCATCCAGTCTACACTTAAAACACCTCCATGGACAGCGATTCAACCACCTTTGTGGGGAACGCATTCCAATGCCGAATCACTCTTTCACTGAAAAACTTTTTCCTAATATCAAGTCTAAACCTCCTTTGCTGGAGCTTAAGACCATGACCTCTCATTCTATCTCCAATGGCCAGAGAGAAAAGACTGACCCCNATCCTACTGACTGCCCTTCTCTGAACTCGTTCCAGCACCTCAATATCTTTCTTAAAGGTTATTAGGTAGGATATATGGCATCTCAAAGTTGACATGCTACCAATATTAATTTTCTTAGGATCTGACCAAAGTACATTTCTGGATCAGAAATAAATGGCAGCATCTAAATGCATAATTTTTAAAATTATGCACAGAACACTCCCAACATCTGAAACACTGTTTGCAGAAAGTGCGTTGAATGAAGTAGGTCAGGCCTAAATACCCTATGGCAACTTATCTCTTATATTTACATGTAAAAATTCATAGCCATACTGTCATGGTTTGGGTTTTTTTTCCTCTGTCAGCAGGGGGTTAATAGCTTCTGTCTGGGCCCCGTCGCTGCCATGGAGATCAAGGTCATGAGCAGCAGGAGATAGAGACGTCTCTGTGAANCCTTTAAAATGATGCTTCTCGCATATTAAGCTCTGATCTTGTTAGTTAATAAATAAATCCTTTATATTCTTCACTTGTAGTTTGCCTTGCTTTTGTCTGTGACCAGTTTTATTTTCCAGTTTTTTCCTCCAGGAGAGGATGTGGGTGAATCTCTGGCATCCAGCCAGGGTCAAACCATGACAAATATAAAATTTATTTTTTTAAATATGCAAAGATTCTTTTTGAGCAAAACTCAGCCTGACTGAGGCATGAAACATTGTCTTCCTGAACTTTCAGAACTCCAAAGCACTAACAGTTGGGGTTTTTTGGGAAGTCATGCTATTGATATATTTGTTTTCTTTCAACACACACATGCACAAAAGTCTTTAATGATCATACTTCTATTACCATTGTTCTCCATACCTTTTAGCATGACTTACAAAGAGGGGGAAAAAGAAAGAAAAGCAAAAACTCGCAGTATATTAGGAAGCTTTGGGCAAAGAAAATTATGGATTCTCCCAAAGTAATTTCCTGCAAAATGAGATTTGATGTAAGGATCTAGATTATGTATGTCAGCACTGGGAATGTACCCAGACGTGTGAGACTATCGTTTACAACCAAAGCAGCCAAGGCAGAGGCTACTACTGCCTTAGTAAGAGGTAACAGAGAGAAAGGATTTTTCAGAAGAGCTGGACACAGCAATAGTTGACTTAACTTACAACATGCTACTACGTCCTAAGATGGTCCCAATTAGATATATTTCTGTGTACCAAAAATATATGCTGCCACACTTGGCCTTGTCCTCCTCTAACTCTCTTGGAAAAAGCAACAAAGACTTCCTAGCACAAAAAGGCCACACTGTGGTTTTGTTTTTAAAATTCACTTCTAGGAAAAATGAGAGAAAAAAAACCACTCTGCAAGATATTCTGTATCCAAGGACAAAGCTGAATGGTTCCATGTGAGTCATTTTCAGCCTTTTCAGGCCTGGCATTTGTGGTATGAACTCAGAAAAGACATTACCAGTAATTTTGTCATTTCAAGTGCTTGTAACACATGAAAAAATGAGTGCTTCTAAAATGAAAAGTCAGACCCTAACCACTTCAGGTACACTTACAGATCATCTTCCTACGACTTCAACTTAAAACTTCACTATATTTAAAAAATACTTTCAGATGCTCTAAGTAAACCAAGACATTCAACATGTGACTTGAGAAAGAGGTTTTCAAACGACGAGATGTACAAGAAGATGTACATGGTGAAGGAGACAATATACTTGTTCTCTTGAAAGACTGCCTGTTCTGTTGGATTAACCGGAAGCAAGTCTGCAGTCCAGGAGTACCTTTCCTCCTGTCTTTAATACAGCCAAGCAAAAACTAGGAAAATAAAAGGTATCATATGTGCAACCATTTTGCAGGAAAGTGTTTCTTCATTTTAAGGGATTTAAATTAATTCCTTTGATCCTACTAACATATGGGAACTGTTTCTCTGAACTCTGATGAAGAATCTATTGATGAGCTTCATTTTTATTTGCTATATTTTAATGACTGCTGTTATAAACCAGGCTGAATAAGGAAGCTGAAAACAGAAAATACAAGATTTGGGTCTTTCAGGCACCAGTTACAACTATAAGCAACAAAACAGGCAGTGTATTGTGACGGTCTGGGAAGTACCAGCCACCTGATGAGTCTCCTCTTTCCCTTCCCAGCAAGACTATCTGACCGTGCCATGAAAGAGACATGTTTTTAAAGTCTACAATAACCAAATTATCTAACAAAATTAAGGGTCAGGACCTCTATGACCATGTGAACAAGCATTGTTCACAAAGGATTTCAAAGCAGCTTCTTCTATACATACAATCTCTCTCTGATGCCATTATTTTTGGTGTCTTGTGCTATGTGAAGTTGTACAGCAATAGTCTTGCTGTTAGAAAGCATGTCAAGTTTCTCTTTGATGCAGACACACCTATTGACACAAATGCTAGAGGCATTGGTTGTGAAATCTCTGTACCTCTATCAAATCAACCTGAAATCAGGGTCCAGAGCTGCTGAGGGTGCGCAGACAGCGCACACGGAGAGAGTGTTTGCACAAGCCTTGTTTCCATAGGAAACCAGGGTGAACATACACTGGTTTTAAAAAAACAAAAAGTTTTCTATGGATTTAGGTAATTCCTGCAGCTCTGGTCACTGCCCACTAGAGGCCGTAAAGCCCTTACGCCTGCCCTGGCCCCTGCTGTCGAAAACCAGGTAAGAGGAGACGAGGAATGGGAAGCACCAAAAATGAGACATTTTTATTTCTTACACTAAAATCTTAACACTTCCTTCGTGAAGTGAGGTACCCCAGCGCTAGGATGTAGTAAGACCTGCTGTGGGTCGCCAGCTCTGCTCACTTACAACTGGAAACTCAGGGAGAAGAATGAGGAGGGCTATGAGGAATATGATGAGGAGCACACAATGTAGCTGGCTGGAAGAAAGCTACTCCTCTGTGACAAGACCAAGGTAAACTATGAGTAGCCAAACATAACGGGCCACTTTTAAAATAGATTCTTTTTGAAAATCACTCATTGGAGCCTGGCAAGACGCAGCACTGAACAGAAAGGATGTTAAGTGTGAGACGGATTTAATTAGTGGAGTTGACTGGAGAAAGGCAGCAACAAACACGTGCGAAGGAAAACCATACTGAAGGCTGGCGTGTGGGGAAGAAACCCGAGGGTGTTTCTCAGTGTGCTGAGAGGGATAACATAACAAAACCAGGCAATACTCAAGTTTTTCCAGTTTGATTCCAAACTGGGGTTTGCTGGTTATTCAGAGATTATATCACACCCCTCCATGAGACACACAGGAAAATGGACAACATTTAGGGGACAAGACCTACACAGAGCTGTGCTTTAAGGGAGGACATTAAACTCAGCCTTACACAGGAGTCGCAGCTACACGGCCCACACAAAGCCTAGGGTTCAAATTTACATCTAAATGTCTCCTTGCAAGCTTAATTTTTGACAGATTATCTAGAAAACTTCCAAGGGTCAATGTGGATCAGATTATTCTTTGCAGGTATTGATTGTCCTACTTTCTGCAATATTGAATTTCATCTGCTATTGTGCTGCTGTTGTGCTTGTGTTGAGACATAATAGTTTAATTATGTCTCCTTTAAGTTCCTTTATGTTCTGCCATCTGGATTAGTTAAATACTTTTGTGTCTTCTGCAACCTCTGTCATGTTCCACACTTGTGTCACAGATCATTAAACAGCATAAATGTCACACAATTCCTAAAATGAATTTTCAGGGCAGCCCAATAAAAAACAATGACCTTAGTGAAAATGTGTATTTATTCCTTTTCCTTGTATAGCTCTCAAGTACTTGGTAACCTTGTAGTGAAACACTCTATTAAGACCAGAGACTGTGGGTTTAAGTACTTTCTGGTTCGTTTCTGGTTTGTTGTCAGATGCCTTAAAAATACTAAGTTGTGATGCAAAATATGAGTGTCTCTTTGTACTTTGATGGCCATTTTACAAGAAACCACTGATCAGGTAATTTGCATTCAAATGTACAGTGGGGCAGTTCAGTGTGGAAGAGGATTTTGGTTTTTGCATTTTATAAGGATATTTACCGGCAGATGTTGGTAAGTACCTCAGTGCAGGAGACAATGTGTTGGTTGATGCCCTGGTGGGCTGAGGCTGCCAGGGACCCTCAGGCTGCGGCACTTGGCTTGGCCCCCGGCAGCGTGCCAGAGATGTTCACATCATGCTCACGCTGTGACTGCATCTCCACAGTGGGAGAAGACTAGAACACTGTGCAGGGTGCAGCATACCCTGAGCACCAAAACAGTGTGCCGGGAAGCAGTGGGCAAAAAGCAGTGCATTGAGTTCTTCCTGGGACTGGTCCTCTAAGAGAAGGGTAAATAAATTAAAGACCGATCTGACTACGTTCACAAAAACAACTTTTTGTTGTTGTTTTTTGTAAAGAAACAGAATTTGGTTGATTTGTTAATAAAAGAAAAATGTGGGAAGTGGCATGAGCATTTTTCTACTTGACAAAAGTGACTGGGAGGGAGGGGGTTGCCTGGAGATGGGGAAACATCCCCACCTCACACTTCCTGCCCCACTGGCATCACACGGTCCCTCTGGCCAAAGCTCAAGGAAAAGCTGGGTCCTTATCCCTAATGTGCTCCAGTTAGGCAGCCCTGAGAGCAACTCCAGGTGGTCACACACTCTCCAATCCCATTAAGGCTCTTTTAAAGCAAGTGGCTTTTTTCTGGTGTCAGAGAAGTTACACTTAATGGGATTGCAATTATTGGGCAGTTACAAAAGTTATTTGCACTTAGTGGTTTGCTGCCAGAAGTGTAGCAAGAGACAGGCACTGAAGTCCTTGTGAATCCCACAGCTGCTGTGACTTCTCCATGTGAGAAACAGTTGCTTGAGGCATTTTAGAGAAACGCAAGAACAGAGGAACAGTTCATTAATACTGGAAGTGAATTTGCAATTACAAAGAGCAGATGGTCAGCTTGCACAGAGAATGAACCTTAAACCATCTAGACTTACTTATTGCAAACAGTATTGAAACAGTACCAAATGCACAAAAAAATACTGCATGCTCACAGTCAGAAGTCAGCTCAGATTTGGATCCTACATCCAGTGGCTTATGTCCAGATCAAGCTGTCAATACTGAACTAAGCCAGTGGATTTATCACAAGAGTTAATGCCCCTTCTTTTTTACTTGCATATTAAACTCTCAGAGGAGTTAAAGATAAGCAAAAATAATAAGAACCTTAATAAAATAATGGTATCAGCATCATTAATAAAGATAGGAATCAATACTTCCTTGTACCACTGCAACTCAGGTGTACCAGACGTGTGGTAGCATCATAATATATAAGAATGGAAAGCAAAGCTGCAGTTATGTGTCGAAGTTTTTCATTACTTTATAGTCCATCAACAAAAAAAGGTCATACAGACTCTGCTTTAACAAGTATATCTGTGATGCATTCCAGAGCTTTTGAATTCTTTCTATACACATGCCGCTTGTAAAAACTCTGCAAAGGAGCTTAAGAGAGAGATGTGTATCTTGAAAGTACTCCTCAGTGCAATTTGCAGACAAATTAGAATTATTATTGCTATGTGCATGTAATAGTATGTATGTGCAAAGGGAAGGACCTGCTGAGTACCATGTGCCTTTCTGCTTACATTGCAGCCTGCTTGCTAGCTCTTCATCTGGCTAGATAAATAGGACTATGTATAATTCCTGGCAGGAAGAGAGGGGCCTTAAGTGAAGAGCTCTGTTGCACGGCTCTTTCTGCATGTGTCCTGGGAGCCAACTACACTGGCTTGACCAGCCTTCAGAGAAGCATGCAGTCATCCTTCAAACTCTTTTTCTCAGGGACACAAAGTTTCAGCAGCCAACCATGCACCCCTGGACAGCAAACACTGAAGGCTGACATGACCTGCACTTTACAGGTCTTTGCAAATGGGTTAACAACAACTCATACTTAGGGCAAAAAAGCTCAGGCTTACTTTGCACATTCTTCTCTTAGGCTAAAAATCTGCATAGCAGGACAGTTTGTTTATGGATTGTGATAAAATTCAGCAATTGCCTTGTCCTGCTTCATTGCACATTGTACAAAAATATGTCAATGTATGTGATGAGATTACAGGGCCTAAGGGATATTCCTATATCAGCAGCAACAGAAAATGTGAAATTTTGTAGCCATTTTCACATTCCTTTCCCTTACACTTCCTTTTCTAACACTAAAGGTGGAAACCACAGCATACTTGAAGAATTCTGCAATGCTAGCTACAACATTAAGACATTGTTGACTCAACACTTCAGAACTGCTTTAAAATTTTCCAAAACCTTACAAAAACAAAGTTTATACCTGAAGTTGTTTTGGCAGAATGTGATTTCCAATTGCATCTACTATGTTGAAATTTAGTATTAAAAAAGCCTGTTGACTACAAAAGACTACCAATATCTTAATAACCCTGGTTGTTCTCAGAAATATTTTGCATTTTCCTGAAATGAGGTGATCCCACAACCATTTTAGTAGCCTATGCTACTGTATATGCCATGGCAATTCCATTTAGCCTTTGGGTCCAATTCTGCAGCTGGTTTTGGCCATTAAAAATTAAATTGAAATCCCTTTTCTCCAGAAAATATTCATCCCATTATAGACTGATTAAGTATATGATAGCACTTGTAAACTGCTGCAATGACACAATACTTAGATTTCTCTCCATTAGCAAAGACAGAACTGGAGCAGATGCAGGGTTACATACTGAAGGATTTCAGATTTCCAGACACATTTTTAATTTTGAATAAGCAATTTTTTTTCTTTCTAAATCTGACATTGCTGTTCATTAAGGGCTGGGATTTGGGGAGGAAAAAAAAAGAAAATCCAATGTGATTGAAAACAACAGATGTTGTCCGTTTTAAGCTTCCTTTATTCCAAATCACTGAATTTCGTTCTTTTAAGATTTTCCTGCCTCTCTCTTCAGAGGCCCACAATTTGCTTTTAAAATGGATTTTCAAGAAGCTGACTCCAGATGCAATGTATGTGAAATAGACTTTCAATTTAAAATGTACTCTTTCTTTTTCATGAATGTTACTAGAAACATACTAAAAATATGACAGAAACAGTGTCAGGGCAGAATCACTGTGTATCCACACTGTAAGCAGCAAACTCCACACCATACCATCCCGGCAAATAGGAGGCACATGCTACTCACTTCCCACCCAAATGCCCTTGTGCCTCCTACTTCTCAATTTCAACACTGCTGAACTGCCAACCTTAAAAGCCAGAATGCAGCCCCATAAGAACTGCAAGGGGATTTTTAAGCTTTCTTTAGAATATTTCTTTTCACCCATAATCGGCAATTTGCCTGCACTTTCTCATCTGCTGTAGATACAGTCAAAGAACTCCTGCCCTTAGGAGGCAAAACTCATTCCTTCGTCAGATAAGTGACTGCATCCTTTGAAAAGATGCTGTGATCATGAAGTCAACAATTCCAAAATGGTCTGAGTGAAGAAATAGCTGTGTAATGCTGTGGAAAAAATAACTGTGTAATTGATCCCTGGGGATATGTGAGGAAAATAATAAATGGGGAAGGATGTTGAGGACAGCTTTCACATATTTTTTTTTTTTAAGAGCTACAGGGATTGTTTAAGTATTGGATAAAGCAATAGCATAGTAAGCAGCAGTAATTTCACCTACCTAAAAAGAAAAATAATTCATAAATAGTTTTATCAGAGTGTTCTGGTACCTGACAGTGAACATCCCTTCATTCCAAAACGAGAGCACAAGAAGAATGTTTGGACTGTGAGGACAGACAAATTCAAATTAAAATTTAAAGCATATTTTTTTTAATACATTATATTTTAATTTTGTTTTTCTCCTAGGTAATATAGGCTGAGTTTCCTGGAAGGATATTGAAGTCAAACAACCAAATTCTGCTCTCAACACAAGCCGTTAGACAGACAGGAGGCCAGGCTAAATGAACTAATTTGGTCTAAGCTTTACAGGGTCAAATCTTTCTATTAAGTGTCAGAAACTCTGTGTTTACAGTGATTATGGCTGTGGTCATTAATAAAAATAATTGGAAGTGACTACCCCCTTGATTTAATCAGATTTGCATTCGTACAAGTTTATTGAAATGCAGATGGAAGAAATATTAAACCTCATCTCTTCACCGATGGCAAGATTTTAACAATGCCTTCAAAAGACTTAATTCATATTTTATGCCTTGACTTCCTCTTGTATTCCATTTTTTCACAAGAGCACATGCACTACTGAAGCCAATAGAATGTAAGCTCTAATACATTTTTGTTTGCCAAACTTGAAGGGATGTAAAAATCCATCCTTTGGGAATTAGTATGTCATTCATGTTCTTTCATAAATACAAATCTATTTTCAAGTTAGAAAATGGCAAAAAAAGATGGATTTTATGGCCTTCAGTAAGGCCATCTCTGCTTCCACATTCTGTAAGCTTTTGTTGCTCCTGAGGCTCACGAATGCTGTGATTATTTCTTGCATTCTTCTATTGTTGAGCAGTGGGAAGGTAAGTGTCAACAGTACTTGCCACACACAAGAGATGTAGAAGTTGTTTCATTTTCTGCATGATTGAAAGTGTTTTTTCTAAATTTACTTCCAAAATAAAATTCTAACATATTCATCTCTCAGAAATACCAGGAAAAGAGTGCTTTGCTGTGGCCTTTGCCAGTTCCTCTAGATTTTACATCTGAAGGATGAGGATGCAACAACACACTCTTTGATGTGTAATCAAGGTCCAAGTTGCAGGAGCAGCCAGCACCTGTCATGGGCTCCAAGCTTGGCAGTTCTCAGGTGTTTTGAGGTCATTCATCTTGAGTTCATGAACTCAGAAGACTCTCACATAAATATAAGTTCCCTGAGCCACACATATTAAAGCCTTTGCCACAACTCCCAGGATCTTGAATAGGGCACAGGGAATTGGGAAACTTGACCCTGCACCAGCTCAAGGGACCTTAGCAGCTCTGGCTCCCTCAGCCCGTCAGTTAAGCTATTGAAGGACACCTTGGCTCACCAGAATTGACAAATCTGTCATGCTCTTACTAAATGCCTGAAGGCCACCACATTGCCATAAAAGTCTAAGTTTCAGTGACTAAAATACTAGCATGCCCAGCAATACTCTGGTGTGTGTATTTGGACTGAGCTGGGGCAGCTGAGATGGCTGAGGTGTTGAGTAGCAAAGCAAATGGCAAAAAGACTTGTGTTGGTCTTGTGTACCTGTATTAGACAAGAAGGAGAAACACACATCCAGAAATATGGCAACAGAGTGCTGGCAATGGAACAGCAGCAACTGGGGAGTCAGGAGAAAGGGTTGCACTTTTCAAACTACCTTAGATAACTACGGATATTAGCTAATATGCACGTTTCTAATTTTCACTAATGACTGAGGAAACCCTCCAATACATGGCAGCTCAGCCAGTGGCTGCTGTCTCATTACTCAAAAGTTGCCTATTAAATATGGGGTACCAGGTAAACTGAAATTTCGAAAATTGTACAAAATCAAAAACATTGAAGTTTAGCACTTGTTAACACATTCACTCCTGATGACCCATTGGAAAAGATGAGTGAGCTTTGACATGTTCCTTCTATTCAGCATTTTTAACTCATTTATATAATTTATTGTCACAGCTCTTCCAACAATTATTGCCAGCTCTGACCTGTGAATTGCAGATCCAAAAAATTCAGTGAATTGCAGTTCTGAAATTTATGAATCACCTCTTGCTCCAGACTGGTTTTTTCCTGAGGAACATGGGACAGTTTTGGAAACAGAGCATGTGCTAATAAGTGATTCTGATTCTCTGACACCATCTCCCCTACAAAGCTTTGTGGAAATTGTATTTTTGTCTGACAATTCATGTGGACAAAGTATGCCTCAAATTTCTGTAATTGGGCCTTATGAAAAGTATGCAAAGGTTTCCTAAACAGTAAGAGGGAAGCATAGTTGTAAAGAAACAGAATTAAAAAAATACATCCATCAGCTTTAACACACTCATCTGGAGAAGTCAGCTACTGTGATGAGCAACACAAAGATAACGTGTTCTCAAGAAGCGGCAGCATGTTGTATCCTTCCAGCTTGTTCTTGTGAAAACCCTGATGAGTGAAGAGAGAACAACTGCAAAACACTAAACACGCTGCTAATGTGCAAAGCCCTGTGTTCTGGGGAGAGAGGAGCTTTCAGAAATAATTGAATCATCCAGGGCTGTGCTCAGTGGATACCCTAAGGTGATTATGTTCAGAATAGAAGCTTTCAGTATGTCATTTAGTAAATGAAAACAGAGTTGAATACCAGTAATAAACCAGTGCCCTCAAGCTACTAATTCTTTATAGTGACTTCACTGAAACATGGAAATCAATGAATGCCAGATGCCCAGGAAAGGGGGCAGCACTGAGACCAAAACCATAAGACACTGAAATCAAGAAAAATAGTACGATTTTGCCTCCAGTAAAGAACGGTTTAGGACTGCAGCTTTCTTCAGCTAGGGATAAATATGAGTCAGTTGTATTCTGAGTGCTCAACTGTATTTCCAGGATAGGTACAGAGCTGGGTACCAACTTGTTTTCAACTTCCTAATTGCTGATGAACCCAGTAAAATGAAACCAAGCACAAAGATTAGTTTTCTTCTCCTAATTGTGACAAGAAGGCTTTTCTAAACTGCATTAGGCTCTTAATCACATGATTCCTATTACCTAATTTTCAAGAAGCAGAATTCCATTGTTTTTAAAAAGCAAGCATACATTTAGCTCATACTACTGTAATCGAAATGACATAAAACCATTACATTTGGGATTCTGCCTTTTGATATACATTTAGTACTTTTTTAATCACAAAAATCTAATAGAACTTAAGCAAGATTTGTTCCAAGTTTTTCAAATTAGTACTACTTCTTGCAGAGAAATGTCCCTTACATGGCTGTTCTATTAAACTGCACACCACAAGAAAAAAATTGATTTTGAAAATGTAGCACCGTAATTTCCCAAAGCTGAAGCTCAAGAAGAAAAAGCATTTCTTTGGATTAATAAGCCATCAGTCACACGCAAAGTATGAAGGAAGCATCTCTCTTCCCAAAAGCAGGGAACACTCTCTTCCTTTCTAATAATGTACTACAAAACCGCCAGCCTGCCATTTTACACATTAGTAATTCATCAGAGAGGTTGAGAATGATTTAGACCTGAGTTAAACATGAATTTGGGCACTGACATTACTTGCTCAAACCTGAATTAAATCACTCTAGGAGGGGCAAAGGCATCAGAAAATACCCTCTGCTTCCAAAAGCAAAGCACCATCCTCAGCCTGACCAAGCAGCCCTTCCTACCAAGCATGGCTTCACTCAGTGGTTTTGGCTGCAAGACTTCTACAAAGCCAGAGTCTCCAAATCCTTGTTCGGCCTAGTCTCAGACCTTTTTTTAATTGCTCAAGACTGAACATACCATACAACTTCAGTTACTGCAGGATTTTGCAAGTCTGCCTCTCTCGTGGAATAGAACTTCATCTTTTGTGCAGAAGATTAGTTGGTGTTGTTTGCTTTGAAGATAATTGCTCAACAACACATTCAGTTCTTAAACCCTCATTTACATTTACTAGAAGTTCTGACAAGGTAGTGGGCTGATGCTTTTTTGGGGCTGATGCTTTCTGGGCTTAATCTCAGTCCAAAGTTGATTTTCATGCATGTCAATGTAAATTCAAATATTTTACTTGTTCTCAAACCAGACACACATATGACACGATTTTCCCTGGAATCTCCATCCAAAAACCTCTCAGTATTGCTCAGTATTAGAAAAATTGCTCAAAATCGCTCAGTATTAGAAAAATATTTCCCAGTCCTTATTGAGCTCGAAGGAATACTACGAGTTAGAAGAAAATCCTATTTCAGAGACATGAAGAAATGAAAGAAGAAATAAAATTAATGCAGAATGGCATTGAGACACCTGATTTTCTTACTGGGGCCAGTGTGGGAAACTACAGTGACAATAGACTACTCCAAATAAGTAACTATTTAAAGTCTGAGACACTCAGTTTAGTCTCCAGCCTCTCTGATGGAGCTGTGACTGCCTCTGGCTCTGCTTAGGATCCCCTGAGTACTTGCATCTGCCCCAGAGTGCAGATGGCCTGAGCAGTATCTGGATCCTGGGGTCACCAAGCTCCATAAAGGTGCTCATTCACCACACAGTGTAAGAAAATACATCAATCTCTCGAGTATTGAGGGCAGGTGGTTTCAGAAAGATGTTGCAATAAGCGAAATCTGCTAAGTAGTGGTAAAGACGGTAAATATGGTGAAGATGCAGAAAAGAAACCTGTGATGTACTGAACACATGAATGGTGAACCACGAAGTAGCAAGGGATTACTGTATTCATTTCCTCAAGTTTTCAACAATTCAGATCCCATCCTGAGATATACAGAGATATAAAGTCTTTACTTTCCCTAAAAGGTAAGAGCTGAGGTGAAAAACCTAGGTTTACTGTGTATCAAACCGCTGCCTGTGTGGTGCGCTATCATTTGTTCACATTCAGGAGAGAGAGCCTTAATTATGGCAACTGGTGTGGGGAAATTAATGATCATTGAACACCGAAAAATAGAAATCAATACTTTTGCATCTTTCCCAAATGGCCTATTGCTAGATAGATATTCAGGGCTGTGTTTCTTTTATCCTGTGAATATTAATAAGGTAGCAAAGACTGTATATACGTATATCAAAACCTTGGAAACAAGCCTATTGCTAATGCAGGTCCTCAGCAGTAACATGGTATAACTACCAACTGGCTGATTTGTGGGATGCTAAGTAATGCCCTGGGATAACATAATCCTTCTTTTTCTATTGTGATACCTGTTTACTTCTGCCACCTTTTGTTAAAATACTGTCCTGCTATAATTAAAAAGGACAGGACAACAACAGTCTTTAGTACCTCCTTGCTGTGATAAGTGAGATGCTTAAACAAGATCTTAGACACTTGTCAGGCAAGTACAAATGAGGCCAAACTCACTTTGATGAGCTGTGTGACAGCTTTTTCCACAAATGACACAACAAAGCAGGTCATTAGACATTACCCTGCAATGAGATGACTGGCATGTACAGCTTTTGCAATCCTATTAAATTATTGCCACTAAATGAAAGCACCTGTTTGCTGCAGGCAGAGGACAGAGATGTTGTTCATACCTGATGGAGTGGTCTACCTGTGTCTGAGACATCCAGTACCTCTGGCCTGATTCAGCCTGGATGATGCAGCTCTTAGATGAATTTCTAGGCATTGAACTATAACAAAACGGATTTAATGCTGAAAGCCTGTATCATTGTACTTGTTCCACTATGCTGTATCATAACTTAGCAAATCAGAAAGTGTAAAGGTAACAAATGGGCAAGTAACCCAAAGGGTCAAAGTGTACATTGGGGTGTTATCTAATGCATGGGCCTCCAGGGTCCTGACATGAGACTGCAGTGGGAAAGAAGCCCTAATTTGTTTCAACCTCTGATCAGGATCCACATACAGGATATTTGCTGTGGTAGCCACATCCCATATGACAAGCATCCACAATAAAACTTCTGATTTTTTGCAGAACCAGGCTGTTTTTCAGATGGCCAAGAGCACTAATGGTGCCACTCAGAGACCTGTTTGTGCAGGTTTATCAGGAATTGCTAGTCAGCCCTGGCCATAAGCTTTCAATATGGTTATGAAGACTACTTCGTTGCAGAAAGGTAACAGAATGAAGCCGCCACACAATTATGACTAAAGTCCAATCTATTTATGCCCTAAGAATACTTTTGTCTCTGCTCTAGGCAGAGAAGAGACAAATGTTATATGATAGTCTCATTTTACCATCTAATGAAATGATAGACCACTTTTTAACATGAGAAATCTAAACTGGCACCAGATAATGTTTTAATTTTTTTAATTATGAAGTGTGGAAGAAATATTGTGTATGTACATATACATAAGCCATATGTACATATCATTTGCCTCTGGCCTCAGTATGTTTTCAATTGCTGATAGTTATATCTTTCTTAGGCATGTGCTCCTCCCATCTGTTGTAACCAAATGTTCATAAGAGTTTGGATCCTACAATGACTCACCCAGTTGCTCCACATAACCTCCTTTGTTTGGGTGGAACTACACACAGTGCATAAAGATAAGGGTTAGAGTCACTACTGTAAGCTTTTTGAAGCAGTAAGCTTATTTTATTATGATTATTGAAAGCCTGAAGCAATGGTACTGTGCCTGCAATGCAAATAACAGTATTCCCTGAGCTGACATGGGTTGATTTAAGAGACTGACTGAATGTAGGCAGATCTGAGCGCCACAGGTAATGCCAGAGCTCCTGGACAGATAATGACACCGGGAAGCGTAAATAATGATCTTGCAAAAGAAATCTATGAAGTGGCAAGTTCAGATGTCCATTAGGTGCAGGTATTTAAGCAGATCCCACAGACACAGCTGGATAGTTCTCCTAACCTTGCAAGTCCTTGTCCAAGAAATATCACTGCTGGGTTTCAGGCCATGTTTTGGGCTTTGTCCCATGCTGCATTTGAAAAATAAGGGAAGGTACCCATTTACAAGTTGTAATTCTCTCCTACCTATTATTATAAGCTAATTTCTAGTTCAAAACTTGGAGAAGTTTATATGAAAGAGATACGAAGACTTTTTGTAAGATTTTTTTGGCAACATATATTTAGACTGATTGCCTAAGGAAATGCCACTGATATGACCAGGCTTTGCATTTTTGGTCTGTCTGTCTGCCTGTCTGCATCAGGCTCCTAATCGCCTCCCCCAATAACTTTTGAACAAATTGGCTGATTTGAAGGAGAGACAGATGGCTCAAAGGTATTAAACTCTTACAAGTTTTGTGAAAATAAGCAGCAGGGTAATGGAAAGAGAGCCTCTTAGTGGCTCACTAAAGAAAAGGCTCTAGCATAAATTCAATCCTGATTAAGCCAAAGCAAATCTGCACAAAGCTCAACCCCGACGTGGAAACTCACTAAAAACAAGCCTTTGCTATGTCTGGTGTCCATGAATTAGTTCATGTTATCTACTGCAAAGCAAGCATCATCTTGTTTACTGTAGAAATAGCAAGTTAAATTTTTAATGCAGACACTGCTGAGGCAGTTAAAATGCAATGCAATGATATTCATTAATAAGATACCAAAGGCCACAAGCCTTGTCATATGCTGCCTAACTTTGATGCTGCATCTGAGAAAAGTATTATATGTATCAGTATTTAGGGCTCGGATTAAGATATTTGACATTGGCACGTACATCTAACCTCACTCAGGACAGATATTAAACAAACAGAACTTGGCACTTGTTGAACAGGCCCTTGAACACTCCCCCTGCCACACACACATTATCCTACAAAGAGACAAGGTGGAAAAGGTCTGCACTTAAATCTGACAAGAAGCTTTGATCAGACAAATTAGGACAGGGTTTTATGTGGAGTTCCTGGCTCTACAGACAGTGTGTTTGATGGCAGCCTCCCTGCTGGAGACTCCTCTTCCATTATCACTCACTGCATGCTGCTCAGCTTACAAAGGACACTGTACTTCCCAACTTTCTCGCCTATTCTGCACCACCTAATGAGAACACTTGAAATGTCAGTATTTTAATGCTTACCCACTTTTTAATTAAATTTTATGACTCAGAACTACACCAATCTCTGAAAGCTTGGTTAAGAAAGAAGAGGCACAAACCTGTATCTAGAGATTTTAGTCATATTTCAGCCTTACACAGAGACACATAAGCAGCATCAAAATAAACAATAGCAATTGCACTCCTGGCTATAGTGGTACTGAGCAGCTGCAGTGATGAAAACTGCACTTTCTGGGTGCATTAGAAGACACTGGGCACACTGGCAATTAAGGGCTTTGTAGGCACCACCATCCAGCTTTCAGTCAAACAAATGTGCTCTCCACTAACCAAAACAGTGATAGGATATTTTTCCTCTGGTTGCTATCATCCCAGGATGCAGATTCATACACAAAAGCAGCAGGTAAGTGCGAGTACAGACACTGAGAAGGGTAATTATTCTCTCCAGAGCAAAAGGAGGTTCTTTCTCCTCCACAAGGTAAATGCCAGACCTCCTAGCCATGTCAGCACCAAGGACATTGACAGCAGATCCTCAGTTGCCTGCTTTTGGTGCAACCTTATGTCTGCAATCCTTTATATTGATGTGCTCCTCAAGGCAAATAAATAATGCCACCACCAGCCCAACTCATTTAAACTAACTCCTCTTGAGGCAAACACCATCTTATATCTAGCCATATTCATCATACCTAGGTTCTCTCAAATTCCCACAGGGACACTGCTTATTGACTTTTAACATGGCAACCGTTCTTTAAACATGTCTATAAACCTTTAGTATTCTGGGCTGGGATGATGTTAAAAATGTGCATTTGTGTGGTTGCCTCCAGCTACCTTAAGAGCCTTATGCAAAACTACTGCATGTGCAATGCCCGACAGGCGTTCCTGGTTGTCTTAATCTCCATGACCATGTAATCCCCTCACTGGTGTACTCCCTCCATGCCAGACATTCCTGTCTGCATGCAGCTGTGCCACAGGGATTGCAACAGGCAACAGCTGCAGTCCCAGTGGTCCTGTCAGTATTCAGTGCTCATGATCTCACCATTGCTGTCTCAGGGCACAAGTCGTTTTGTAATGCCACACAAATATCTCCTATTCTGTAACTGCACTATGTTGCAAGGATGGCACAACCCACTGAAGAACAATCCATCTCTGTATACTGGCTCAGTACCTGGCCATAGCTACAGCAGTCAGTAAGGAGAAGTGTGATCATACAAAGGTTTTTCCATTATTGTGTTACCCAAAAGCTTAATGAGGACAGCCACAGTGCCCCACAATAAACTGCCACACAATTTACTGAAGGGTCAAGCTGACAAGGTGCTAAGATTTCACTGTGATACACTGACTAGAGTGCTGTCCTTGGGTGGCCCCGGGGCAGAGGTGTGTCTCCTGCATAGGTCTGAGCTGGGACATTCACAGGTGGAACTGGCAATAAACTTGTGGAAGAAAGGAAAAAACAAGTGACTGACTGATATATGCCTTGTTGCTGGAATGCTTCCGAAATTCTCACGGGTGAAGTCAACAGTACAGATTTTTCTTCCACAGATGTGTTTCATCTGCTCCGGGACACAGGACAGAGTTATTTAGGGCATCTTGAGCATATTTGCTGTGTTTGTATAGTTGAATCATACCTTATTGCAAGTGTCTCAGAACATGTAAGGGGTAGGCTAGAATCACTGATTCAGTCCATCTTGTGTAAGCTTTAATTCTACATATATTATTACAGTGCCTGAATATCTAACATTACAGGAGGATGCACTCAAACCTAAGACACGGCCCTGTGGGGTTCACAAGCAGTCACACTCTTACATATATGGTTATTCCTTGTACTGCTTCAGGGCAAGTGAAGCAGTGCAAGTGAAGCAATATGAACAAGCTACAGACAAGAAACCACACCTGTCTAAAGGAAAAAGGACTGAGAACACCTTGAATGGAGTAGATTACTCTAACTAGGAAACAAGAAAATTTTCCTGATTCCAGTCTGGTAGTGTCCCGTAGAGTTAGGCTGTTGCTCAGAACATCACATGGCCACCCAAAGGGACTTCTAGAGCTCCACCCGGAGTTCTTTTCTATCAGGGAAGCTCCATTAGTTCTTCCCTGCACTCTGTCCTGCTTTCCCAGCTGTTGCAGAATTTGTGCTACAGTCTCCCCAAATGACACCACTTGGGAACATGCTATTTTTGCTCATGAGTGTGTCTGCAGATCAGAGTTCATCTCTCTGATTTGTAAATGTGCAGCAAAGTAGGTTCTCAAATACAAAACTGCATATTTTCAAGAACGGTGGGTATATAACAAAACCATTCCAAACAGGTTATTTTTTAAAAAAATTATCAGTCTGTGAGCATATTTCCATTTCATTTTGTTTACAGAATAGGGAGGCAGAAGGAGAAGAAAAAATGGTGAAAGGGGCAAATGTGCAGGCAGACTTCTGTAATCAAATTAAAATTTGCATAAACGCTGAAATAAAATGTACATAAACTAAAAAATTTTAGAAAAGGAAGACTTTGTTTTGATAGCTTCTTTTTATTGATCAGTGATCTTATGTATGCTAGAATTCTGTCAGACATGTAAAGGCACATTGTTAGCATACTTTCTTAGCAGATTTGGAAGAGGTAGCATGTGTTTATTGCGATAAGGAAGGGGAAAATGCCAAATTAAAATGGCAGTTAGAGAAAGTTATCTCTGTAGGCAGATATAAAACATAGGGCCAAAATGTGTGTTGTTATTTCTTATGGTAGAGAGTGATAAGGCTAGAAAGGAAAGTAAAGTAAATAGAGGAGAAAAATCAGACTAGTAGATAGATAAGCAATTAAATCAAGACCTTAGAGCTGTTCTGAATCCCTGCATTTCCCAAATGTGCTCAAGAGCACTATGGTATTATTGGCACATTGCAACCTCCTGCCTGCTGATTCACAGGAGGTCCCAGTATTTTCCTTTATGAATAATGTCAGAAGAATCTGCCTTTCCTCTGCCTAAGCACTATGTGCTTTGCTTGCATTGATCTCTCTTGAAATGTCAACTTTGCATTTCCAATATTCACAAAGAAATTCTTCATAAAAAGATATGATCTTCATTTCACAACGAGACCTTTAAATGCTTTAGCCTTGCCAGTTTCTAGGGAACTCTTGTTAACAATGAAAGACCCTGTTTAATAACTGCTTTCCAATAGTAATCAAGAGAGTTGCGAACATCAGCGCACCACGGAGAATAAAGGCAGTACAATTTAGGCAAGGGAAAAAGGGATTTTATCCAGAATACTTGTAAACAAATGTCAACAATTCTAAATATGTTCTTTGCATAACCTTAACATGTTTTAATTAGATTACCAACTACAATTCTCTGAAATGTCTATTTAAAGTAATTCTTCTAAGCTATGAAATAAGGACACAATAGAAATTTGCAAACAATTCAAATACACCCGGCAGCTTTTTTGCCTCTGTCTACATTGCTCGTGTGGCTACAGTCTGACTTTGCTTTTATTTCAGTAACACTGCTGAGGGACATTAAACAGAGCTGTCTCGTTCCTCACTACACATTCTTACCACCTACCTCATAATAAAACCATACAAGCACAACCTTATGAGCAAATGACCTGACAGAAGTCATCCCGTGGCTGCACTTTTACCAGACTCGATCTCAGGGAGGGAAGTAGCCAAGAACAAAAACAGTCCTTTTAGCAGGAATGTGCATTTCAGCTGGACTACGTGTCCAATGACACTGCCCAGAGCAGGGAGCTGAGCAGTGAGCTGCTCAGTTCTCCAGACCAGCACCCAGGTTACGGCCAGTACTGAAGAAACAAGCCTCCGCCTTTGCCCCACCCATTGCGAGACTCAAACACACTGCTAATGCTGCTGTCAGTACAAGAAATTTCATCCAGGTCTTCAATGAAGATAATGTTGGCTATTGTTTCAGTTCAGACATAACAAGTGTTATGTGCTGTAGTCTTTAAATAAGGTCAGGGATTGCCCCTAGGGTGCTCCATGACAGCTATTGGCCCTAAGTGATCCCATCTTACTGACAAGCAGAGATGTTATGCACTTGATGGCTGCCACATCTGTCACCTTGCTACTGCCAGGCCTGTACCTTTCCCAATTCCTTTGGAAAGAACTGTAGTGAAAGGCTCCATGAAATAAATATGTACTAGTATTTTAGTGCCAGTATGCCTTCTGTATGTTCATCTATTCTGGAAAGGAAGTGTGATCTAGTGTACCTGAATACAATTTTGGGGACTCTGGAAATGTAACTCTGGTTTCACTGCTCTGCTACCGTCTGTCCTCCATCAAAATCTCTGAGCTTGGCTGTGTCCATCTTCTTCCAATCGCAGTAACATTTACAGATCCCAAGTCACAGAGAAGCTACCAGAGTTTTCAAAGAGTGCTGAACACCTGTCACTTCTGTCTACCTCAACGGTTCCAAATGGTCTGGGGAGCAGGGTCGGGGAGGTTCAGAAAACATACCTTTAAGGTCATATTTTACCTTGAAAGCACACAACACCGCTTATAGTAACAGGTAAGCTTAATAATTATTTCTCCCTTCCAGTGGGAACTGTTTCTAGTTTTTGATGTGGTACGAAACATACCAATTAAGAGGGGACTCCAGTAAAGTTTTCTAAGTTTTCCAGATGCAGAATCACTGTGGACTCCTTATAATCTAAAGTCCTTCAAGCTTTTTAAAGTCAAAATACTAGTAAAAAATACTTTGACAGTACTTAGAGGTGTGCATTTTTATTTCTTTTTACTGAGTGATTTACTTTATTATTACAGCCAACAAAACTATTTATCTGTCTAAGATAATTCCTGTAGACTAGTTACCCTGACCATAAAAAAGAAGTCTGTGATGGGCTTTAGCCTTTTAAGTTTCCTAGAAAGAATAAGCAATTTTTTTATATGTTTGTTAACTGAGATTTTTATTTGTCCTCTACTGATACAAATAGGGGCAGCAGATATACAAAAAAGTAGATAATAATAACTACAAGCCTATTTTTAGCTCCAAAATCTTCTGTTTTCATAGGAATAAAAAAAAACCTCTGTAGATCCATTTTCTTATGTGTACATCCCTGCAGTAGACCTGCAGGTACTTGCCCTCATTTACCTGAGTCATATTTGTAATCTTGAATAGATAATGGAAGTTTAAATGCAGCTATCCGTTGCCGTGGGCAAGAATAAGGCTCAGAAGCCAGAGTGAAAAACAACTTCTGATTCAGCATCCCTGGATACTTTTGGTGGACTCCTCTATCTCCTGCAGTAGTGACAACAGTGACCCACCTTGTTTGTCTCCTTACCTCTTCCTTGCCTTATATTTGATCTCAGCTGTGGTTTGTTCAGCTGTTCTACTGCCATGGCCTCACCTCACGCAGTGTGTAAGAAATAAAGGTACTGGGAAGGGTGCCGCTCCCTTGTAATCTCACCCTTTGCTCCATATTTTCTTAGACTAATTGGCAGCTCCTCAGGCTGGGATAAAACAATTTAATTCAAATGGCATCAATTCATTTGCCTTGACTGCATACACATTAACACCTTACCAAGACAAATCACAACTAAATAAAGCTGCAGTCAGTTTATTTTTCTGTGCTTTCATCCTATTTTTCTTTTTAAAGACTGCAGAAGTAGTCTAAGGTTAGTTTCATTCAATGAATTCTGTCGTATACTGCATATACAACAGAACTGTTCAACATCTTTACTGACGATATGGACAAGGGAATTGAGTCCATCATCAGCAAGTTTGCGGATGATACCAAGCGGGGGGCAAACACTGAACTGCCAGAGAGTACGAGAGACTTTCAGAGGAACCTTGACAGACTAGAGAAATGGGCAGACTCCAATAGTATGAGATTTAACAAGACTAAGTGCCGGGTTCTTCACCTTGGACATAAGAACCCCATGCATCGTTATCGACTGGGGAATGAGTGGCTGGAAAGTGGTGAAATGGAGAGATATTTAGGAGTAATGATTGACAGAAAACTTAATATGAGCCTGCAGTGTGCCCAGGTGGCTAAGAAGGCCAATGGCATCCTGGCCAGTATTAGGAACAGTGTGGTCAGTCAGACTAGGGAAGTTATCCTTCCCCTGTACTCGGCACAGGTCAGACCACATCTTGAGTACTGTGTCCAGTTCTGGGCTCCCCAGTTTAAGAAGGGTTTGAGCTGCTTGATAGGGTCCAGAGAAGGGCGACAAGGATGGTGAAAGGACTGGAAGACAAGCCCTATGGGGAGCAGCTACAGGAACCGGCGTTGTTCAGCCTGGAGAAGAGGCGGCTCAGAGGGGACCTCATTGCTGTTTACAACTACCTGAGGGGAGGTTGCCGCCAGGTGAGTGTGAATCTCTTCTCTCAGGCTGACAACACCAGAACAAGAGGACATGGCCTTAAGCTACGCCAGGGGAAGTTTAGACTGAATGTCAGGAAGAGGTTTTTTTCCCAGAGAGAGTGATCTCTCATTGGAATGGTCTGCCCAGGGAGGTGGTGGAGTCGCCATCCCTGGAGGTGTTTAAGAGAAGACTTGATGAGGAGGTCAGTGAGTGACATGGTCTAGTTGGTGGGAGGCTTGGATGGATGGAGAGTGGTGCCCGTGGTTCCACGCTTGTGGGCCTGATCCCTGGGTGGGCGTTCGCTTGGGAGTTGGACTAGATGATCCTGTGGGTCCCTTCCAACTCAGAATAACCTGTGAACCCATGAACTGGAAGGTCTACTGAGACTGACTTTGCAGCGTAATGCTTATGAAATTGGAGGCCCTGGTTCAATTAGATTCACAGATTCACAGAATATTCTGAGTTGGAAGGGACCACAAGAATCATTGAGACCAACTCTTAAACAGCATCACTGCCTCCCCGGCGGGAATCGAACCCCCGTCTCCTGCATGAGAGGGAGATACATTCCCCACTGTACTAAAGTGGATTTGCTATGTTGATGTATAGTTATTAATTTATATAAAATCGAAGATGAGTTACAAGTAAGAAAGATTCACCATCGCTTGTGCCACAGCAATGTGGGCAAAATCTTGAACTTGGGCTATTCATTTCAAGTACATACATTTTAGTACATACATTAAGTACATTCATTTTAAGTTACACATTTTAAGTTATTCATATTCATAACCAGTGGGCTGTTCTCTGGTGATTATTAGAGAACGAGACAGTAAGTGAATGATAGATAACACGGGTGACAAATGACTGGACCACTAGTCTTAGTTTGTGATCAGCACTGCAAAGTCCAGCAGGTGGTCAGTTACTAGTGGCATCCCTCAGGAATGGATATTGGGCTGATACTTCATTGATACGTTGAATAACAATCTGGATGATGGAATAAAGTACACTCACAACAAATTTGTGGATGATACCAAACTGTGGGGAAGCGGTGGATACGCAGGAGAACTGCTTTTCAAAGTGACCTTAACACACAGGTGACTCTTGTCAAAGCTTGGAAACAGCACTATGCCTTAATTCTGGAGAATAGGGAGAATAGGGATTCTGGAGAACAGAATCACAGAATATTATGAGTTGGAAGGGACCCACAAGGATCATCTAGTCCAACTCACCATCTAACACTCGTGCAGAGACCGAAAGCACATCCCAGAGCAGTAACACAAACCTAGTTCCCTCACAGTCTAGCAGGCCACTCCGAGCCAGAAGGGACCCAGGATCATCCAGCCCTACACCCCCTAGCTAGACCATGTCACTAAGCTCCTCATCGAGTCTTCTCTTAAACACCTCCAGGGACGGCGACTCCACCACCTCCCTGGGCAGTCCATTCCAATGTGCAATCACTCTCTCTGTGAAAAACCGCTTCCTAACATTAAAATTAAACCTCCCCTGGCGTAGCTTGAGGCCGTGCCCTCTCGTTCTGGTGTCGTCAGCCTGGAAGAAGAGGTCTACATCCATCTGGCTGCAACCTCCCCGCAGGTAGTTGTAAACAGCAATGAGGTCACCTCTGAGCCTTCACAGGCTCCTGGAGCTATTGGCTGACAGGAATTTCATACCGTTCCGTATACACAAAGGTAAAGTCCTTCAGCTGGCATGGAATAGCTCTCTGCAACAAGACAGGCTGAGGTCAACTGGACAGGGACAGCCCTTGCAGAAAAGGACTCCAGCGCCTGTTGACAAGAAATCAAACATGAGTGTGCCCTTGTGGCCAAGGAGACCACTCTTACACCAGGCAAATGTGTTGGGAAGAATGCAGTGAGCAGATCAAGTTACATGATTGCTTCTCTATAATCCACCTTTGTGAGATTACGGAATACTCTGTTCATTTTGGGGTTCCCCAGCCCAGGAACATCAAGGGCTTACCACAGACAGCGCTGCAGAGTGTTAAAGCACATGACATAGAAGGAACTACTGGGAGAGGTGGATTTGTTAACCTTAAGAAGAAAAGGCTAAGACTAGAAGAGCTTATTGGCGGCTTCATTTACTTAACAGAAAAGCGGCGTCAGGTTCTTTTTAGAGGTACACAACTGTAGGATGAAAGGCAAGAGAAACAAGGCTGCAAAGCCATTCAAACATAAGGGAAAAGAAAATTCACCATGAGGGTGGTCAAAGACTGGCACAAGTTGCGCAGAGCAGTTGTGGAAGTTGTATATCAGTCCTTGAAGATACTCAGAACTAAAGGTGACAAGGCCTCAAGCAATCTGAGCCAGCTGTCTCTGCTCGGAGCAAGAGATTGACTGGATGAACACCTAGTGCCTCTTCCAACCCAAATTATTCTGTAATTGTCTAACATCTTTGGTCTTGATGCCTGGATGATTCTTGTTCATTGACGTTTTGGAGGGTTTAATGAGTTTCAGTGAACCACTTATCAAACAAGTAGTCACAGTTCCTGAACACAAGACTACAACCAGAAGTATTTTTTGCACTTTGTGGTGCTACTGTCATGCTCCTGTACACACTATTCGTCAGCAAACTAGAATTATGCTGTTTCAGCACATTGTACATTGTTTGTCTCTGCTGGGACCTGTCTGGGAATCTGGACTCTGGGTCTCTAGAATGGCAAAGAAATATGTGCCTTACACAGCTGGTGTGAAGATATTGTGTAACCTTATGGACACAGCCCGAGTGAATGTTGCCTGAGTGCTACTGAAAACTAGAATTTGAACTGCATTTCATTAGACTATGATTTTATTAAAACCAGATTGGATAAAAACTCAAGTCCAAAAGTCAATAATCTTTTCAGTAAAATAGAACTATTTGGAGTCTCATGCATATTTTCAATCCATATTGAATAACTTCTGAAAATGTCAAGAGTCAGTTTGCTGAATGTAACATTTCCCTCCAGGTTAAGCTTCAAAATAGGAACCATCAAATGTCTGTCAATCACTCATATGAGCAAGAAATGGTCTAAAATTGCCTTAGTGTCAATGAAACATTTTACAGACTGCCCAAACCCTTTTGTCCTTACTTTGTCAGTGCAAAATGAAGAGACCACAGAGAATACAAGGTAAGATAAAATCGAGTTAATCACAAATTTTCAATTTTGGAGACATGTAGGTCCAAGATACATTGAAAAAAGAATCTACCATACCTATGCATCTTTCTAAATATTTCTGAAACCTAAATATTACAGGTATTTATTGGTGCTGCAGATTTTGAAGAGTACATGTCACCAAAAAACCCACCTCTGCTAAATTATGCAACAAACAGAATTCAAGCATCCAATTGGACAACAGCCACTGTCACAAAGATCTCCACTTCTGCTAATAGAAGGATGACATGTAAAGATTTTTGTTTAAATCAGCAAATTAATATGTAACTTTTTCATTGCAATATAAAGTTGTAGTAATTATTATTCAAAGGCAGAAAGTCAAATTTTATGCTTCATGTAAATGCTAAAACCATGACAGAGAATTTGATTATTTTTAATGAATTGTTAAAAAAGCATCACAGTTCAATATTTTAAACTCCTGGTGCAAGCCATTTGCACCTCTTACATGAAATACTATCATTGTTTTAAGTAATTTTATTGTAGCTTCAACAAAGAAGCAAAGCTAAATTCAGTATGAATTACATCAAATAGTTAAGTATCTAACAAGAAATTATCACCACTATAAATCTATTTTACATTTTACAACGATTATTTAAGACAGTTGAGCCTCATATATGCTGAAAGACTACGTCAGTGTATGGCAGCAGCTGACAATAACCAGTATGCGTTGGCAAGAGCTTTTTGTTTTCTGAAGATAATTAAAACTTGCTATAGTTTTCCAGCTGCTACATAGTCAATAAGCAATTCTTTAAAGAATGTGTGGCCTACTTTTGATTCACTTTAAATGGATTGTGGCCATCTCTACTAACTATTCACTAAACACATTTACTCTACAATTTTGGTTTTTCGTGTCTTCTAAAAAACAAGCTGTCTGGCAATACTTTGGACTGGAAATTTTTTAACTGTCACCTTCAGGTGCTCAGGAGGAAGAAAGCATTCTAGTAACAGAAATGTTTGGCTGAACACGAGAAGATACAGATACAATTACTTGCATCTTTATCCTTAAAATCTTGTGTACTGTGTATTCAGACTGTATTTTTAAAGCTCTCTTTATTGCCATGAACACGTTTTGAAAACCTGCTGTTCTCAGAAACATTCCACAGGCATCATGGAACTCTCAAAAGCCTGGCCAGTTTGGGATGTCAGCGGCTTTGCAGAGCTACAAGGAAAATGACAATTGCTATATCACAATCCTCTTTAAAGACTTCAGATAGGAGATTTCCAGGACTCTAGACTACAGTCATCCTCTAGTTCTCAAGTAATATCATACAAGGTGGCTAGTGAAGACTGTTTTCCAGCTTGTACAACAACTTTTAGGCTCTAAGCCCAGTGAGAGTCCCAGAGCAATACAGCATCTTCCTTAACCAAGATCTTCCACAGATGTGTTCCAAAACACAACTTTCTAGAACAACATGACTTCAAAGGTCTACAACATTTCTGAGTAACACTTCATTATTTAAAGATAACTAAGCAAATGGTTTCTTTAAGAACTTGTGTATGATTAGTTACGAAAAAATAACTGGTTTAAATTGAAGCCTCTGATGTCAGGCACGACGGATCTAAACCACCATTACTGACAGGGAAGCAGGAAGCATTCCCAAATCAGGGTTATGATAAAATAACACACTCTCTTTTTTCTGCATCACAAGTTTTGCAGACTGCTGTTTGTAGAGGCAGTTCAGATGAGGATGGCTTGAGCAACCCTGGCCAGTGGTTCTAATCAAAGGCAATCAGAAAGGCAATGGTCTTCCTGGAGACTTTGGAGATCAGCTCCCCCAGTGCCAGAAGACTGCAGACAGGAGTATTACTAAAATAAAGCAAGGCAGGATGGTGACCTGATAGGGGCAAAACTATTGATGTCTATACTTTTTGAAATCTTCATTTCTATATAAATCATTGACTACAGAGTTGCATTTGTTTCACAACTCTCAAAGCTGACAGGATATTCTGCAGAAAGACAAGGGCAGATTACGGGGTCTGGTACTGTGCACTCTGGGTGGGTGAGAAAATTCCGTGTAATTGTGATTTTTAGCAATAGAGAAGTTCCTAGTTCTCTTAGAAACCTGAGGTTTACACTTATGCAATTATATATATATATACTGTATATATACACAAAAATATCTATAAAAATATCATAGAATCCTAGAATGGTTTGGGTTGGAGGGAACTTTAAAGGTCATCTAGTTCCAACCCTCTTCCATGGGCAGGGACACCCCCCACAACACCAGACTGATCATAACCCTATCCAGTCTGGCCTTGAACAGCTCCAGGGAGGAGACATCCACAACTTCTAGGGGCAACCTGTTCCAGCATCTCACCACCCTGACTGTAAAGGATTTCCTCCCACCATCTACTCCAAATCTGATACCTGTTTGTCCTATCACTATCTGCCCATATACAAAGTTGCTCTCCATTTTTTTTATACGTCCTCTAAGTATCGGAAGGCTGCAATAAGGTCTCCCTACAGCCTTCTCTTCTCCAGGCTGAACAGCCTTGCATCTCTATATAAATATCTATAGATAGACAGATAAAATCAGGCACAGACTGCTCAGTTCTATACTATAGCGCAATTGGCCAACACGATTTGACTCTGCTCTTGTATGTGTCTACCTGACATCCTGTGTCCATGCACCTCAGCTCCATGCCCTCATAAGCTCAGCTGCCAGTGGTGACAGAGCCACAGAAGTACTTCACAGGCTGGTCTGGGACATGTGCTGGGTTCTAGCCTACTCTATGAATCAGGAGAAACCTCTGGATAAGCAACCACGGCACGTAGCAGTGTTCAACAGGGTTAACAGGAATGTAAGTGAACCCCTCCTTGCAGCTCTTATTGCTCTGTCTTTCCATGAGCACCTGAGGTGCAAACTGGTTTGCACTCTCTGACTACAAAGATAATCCAATTAAAGGAAAAAGAAATAAATTTCCCTCAATAATCGCCCAGTTCTCTCACCCATCTAAACAAGTCAGCTGCGGATGTCAGAGCCTAGATTACAGCCTTGAAATATAGATTATCTGCTTTATCAGTCTTAAAATAGATTTCAGAAGCCAAGATTAAAGAAAGTATTACTGAAACAAAATGTAATTTAAATTTTTTTTAGCAACTGCAATTGTTTCCTTTCAAACTTCAGAGGCCAGAACTAATGAACTGATCTTCAGATGAGGCCACTCGAAATAATAAGACTTTCAGCAAATAAGATAGCCATTATGCACCCAGGAGCTGAAACGCTTATTATGCAGTTCAGTGAAAACTCAAAAGACACAAAGCATTTGATATGACTGGCAGCAGCACCATCTAAAAATAGCTCCGCATAAAAGAGAATTAAAATGTCACCGGAAATTTTTTCCTTCCCTCAGAAGCTGCTGGTAAACAACAGATCCTTCTTAGTTTGAACAGACAATTGCCCCATGTGCATGTGCAAGGGCATCCCATTGCCTCTTGCTGGCACCCACAGTCCCTCAATGAGGACATGAAGGCTGAGAGCTACTGGGGAGGGATTCCCAGATTCACAGAATATTCTGAGTTGGAAGGGACTCACAAGGATCATTGAGTCCAACTTTTAAACAGCACCACTGCCTCCCTGGCAGGAATCGAACCCCCCTGGTCTCCCGCATGAGAGGCGGGGACACTCACCACTGTACTAAAGTGGATTTTTGATGGCCTGAAGTATCTCAGAGGTGAACTGCAGCCACATGTTTCCTTAGGCAGCACTCCTGCATCCATGTCTGATAAGACATCAATGGGATGAAGAGAGCTCTGGCTTTTGGCATGAAGCACTGGGTGAAGATACAGCAATCCTGGCCATGAATCAGTGCCAGTATTACTTGATCTAGGCTACAGCAATCAGACAGTGGTATGAAACGTGGCTTTTGCTGCAGCGGCTTAGGTTTTGGCAAGGGTGTCCAGTTTTAATGCAGAATCAGGAGTTTGAATGATAAAACAGTTTTGGGAAAAGTATTCTGAATATCTCAGTCTGTCAATTTGTAAGGAGTGTTTAAAACAGTCTGATGTTGCTGAATTTAAGAGACAAGAAACTCCTTTTAAATTTGGATAGGACCTAGGCAGATTGCCACACTTTTAACAAAGTGAAGCTGACAGAGTGGCAATTTTAAAATATCCTCAGAAATATATATAAATACAGCTGTAAAAACAAAAAGAAAAAGGAAAAAAATTAAAAGCCAAAAGCCAAGGGCCTAGTGCGTCACCATCCGTGCCAAGCATTAACTTCCAGATTTTACATTATCCCACTCAGATAAATGCTTGCAGGAAAAGAAGGCCATTACCTCTGAAATTACAAAATGATTAGATATTCAGCTGCTGCCATCAGATGCAATTACAGACACAAAACTTAGATTCATCCCACAGAACATTGAAGTTTGCCAAATATATTATGAAAAAGCCACATTGTGTGGCTCTGAGAGTATTGTCCTGTCCAGACTCCCACTCCCGTATCAGTTGGAGACTAAGGAAAACTAAACATTCTGTTGCTTCCTGAAGTTAAAATGATGGAAAAGGATTGTGCCTTTCACACAAGTCCTACATTTGTGCCATCCAAGTATTGACAGAGATACTGCTTCTTTTTCAAATCTAGAGTCATCCTACCACTTTGGTACCTTTTCAGATATTAAGTCTTTTGGAAGGACACTCAGTGATGCTGCAGTTATTGGGATGAGCAATATGATATAATTATTTGGAGGCGTCTTTCCAAGTTCTGATCTTACACAGATTCAGGATATTGATTTCAAAGGAAGGATAGGGTTGTTGTTTGCTAATATGAACTGTCTGCTGCACAGCCTGAAATAATGAAACATACTTTAGTTGGCTTCTTAACAGAATTAACTTCTGCATTTTTGCAGGAATGGAAAAGTAGTTCATGATAGGATACATTTACTTTTGCGTATTTCCATCAGAAACTTCAAGCATTTAAAGTCTTAATAGCTTTTCGGGGGTCTAATACTACAGAAATTTCAGCTTGTGAGCAAAGTTTCTCCTCATTTTGCACCATCTCTGGCAGTGGCAAGAGGGGTTACAATTAAACTGCTAAATGAAACACAGACTGATTCTCTTTTTTTTTGCCAAATAGCATCACTCAGCACATGTCCTCACTACCTACAACTAGTCCTCTCTTCCACAAACCTGCTCTGGGCTGAGTCTGCTGGAGAAGCCCAAAACAGAGCCAGGGAGTCATCTGCTCAGTGGACCAGGGCACTTCAAGCTCACCTCCCATTCCTTTTATTTAGCAGTGCAGACATGCTCACTCAGACTCAGAGGGGCATTCAACCACCATACTAACACTGGAACACGATGTGTTAACACCAAACACCTGCAAGCAGGAGCTTCTGGATAATGATGTTGAAAATGCACATTCCAGTAATGGCCCAAAGGATGCATGCAGTAAGGACGAGGAAAGAGTTGTTAGGGATACTGGGAAAACCCACATGGTTCAGTAGGTGCTGGGGGAATTTGGAGGAGGTGCAGCTCCATGCAGAGAAGTGTTACAGAGGAGTACAAGCTGCACCATCATCCTCACTTCTGGACCCATTCAGCAGTAAAAGCTGTACTCTCTCTCCTTAATGCTGAGCTTGTCATATTTTCCTGCAAATGTGATTTCTAGAAGGAAGCTGAGAAATTTCCCAGAAAAGGCAGTTCTAGCAGGTGTGGTATGCCAGTGAGTGTGTGTTTGTGACTAAAGAGGAGGAAAGCTAGAATTAAATTAGAGATTCCAATTTGAACTTACTTTCTTTATCCATACCCCTAAGCCACACAAATGATGGAGAATTAGAAACAAGCACAGCATAATCAATAAAATAAACAAACCATGAAAGACACTAGTGACGCATTCAGGGGGAAAAAAAGTCAGATGTTCTTTAGGCCATTAGTACTAAATGAGAGAAATGACAATAAATAAATACATATTTTGGTTCCAAATGTTGAAAACTTTGCTCACACAAATAGACCTTCTTCCAACCACAATGTGATTAAAAGAGAACACAGGTATTGTCAAAGGGCTGAAATATCTAGCTCATTAAAACAATACCAGTTGACATTATTAGGATGTATTATTTCGCTTCTTTAGTACAGGGGAAGATTCATCTGAGTAAATTGCAAGGCTGAGTCCTTCTTTGGCAAAGGACTCTGAATGGAAAGCAAAACATCTGTTATGTTCCTGCAAGGTATTTACTTAAGACATACTGCACAGCCCATACTTTAAACAAAGTTACTTCTCTAACTTATCATCTAACTTATCAAAAGTTCACCTAACTTATCACAAGGATAGAAACCTATGCTCATCTGCATGTCTATGTTAGTCAAAATCCCATATATTCTGAACTGCTGTGGAGTGATTGTTTTCTCCCAGCAGAATTAAACTCCTCAGTCCTGTAATAGATGAGATGTAAACCCACAAGATGTTTCCAAACTGAGTCACTCACATCCTTTTCAACCAAACCATAATACTCCCAAGCTCTCTGAATCATATTGTCTACTCTTCGACAGCTTCTAGTTCAGCTCCAGGTGCTCAAGCCCTCCTCTTCCCCACTATATTAGGGTGTGCAGTTAGCGCAATAATTTGCTCTAATAAGGTCAGCTGACCCATTGAACTGAACCTGAAAGGCGAAATTCAAAAGGTTTTAAAGCAAAAAGTGCAACCTGAGGCAGGAAGATGAGGGTTTACTCATTTCCTCACATTTAAATACCTGTTAAAGGAGTATAAATAAGAAATGACACAGCTAGCATATACTGGATCAAGCTCACAAGCGAGGTAATTCATCATTTTGCCCTCAAAAGTGGCTATTACGGTGGTAAGAAACTCAGCTATGGACAATTGTTTAATAACCTAGCTACTAGGGTCCTGTTTGCTTCAGTCCCTTAGACACTTCAGTCCCTTCAGCCCCATCCAAACATATGTGATGCCTGATATGAAACAGCTCATATAATTGTTTAAGTGCAATTAAAAGTCTAAGGATATTGTATGAAATGAGATAAAAGCACTAACTATGGCTAAGATGCTATCAATGACTTTGTATCTTACATTTTAATCAAAATAAAAAGTACACAACTATCTATTACACAGAAAGAAAGATATCTGGCTGGAACGTAAAAGTGTATATTTTTAATTAGCACTTAAGGCGCTCATGGTACAAATACTGCACTCTATTTTCAAAGATCTCTGTATAAATACAGACATAAGAGACTGAGTAAAGATAGTGCTATGTACACATTCTCTTAACCTATTTCTGTGACTAATTTCTATTTTTATTCTGTTATGTAGCATTTTATACACTGTAGTGACTTACCACTTCTAAATTTAAACTAAAATAACCCCCAATTATTATTACTCTAATTATTTATTTATTGAGCATACATGTTGCATTTATCAGCTTAAATGTCTTAATATTACTGTCCCTAATGACACAATAGAAATAATGTGAAATTCAGTCTTCTCCACGATCAATACAGAAGATACATAGTGCAACTACAGTTGTTCATTTCACTACAATTCCAAAACAAGAAAGTCTCAAGTTAAGATTTTACCTTGGCTGAAACCCTGCCTCAAGTGAAATTGAGAGCAAAAGTCTCCTAATTTAAAACAAGAAAGTAAAATATTTACTTTTTCGTGTCCAATCTGCATGTGTGAACTGAAGTGTCATGGACACTTTGTGGCTGTGAAACTATATGGCCAGAAATACTCACTATCATCATTGACTCCAATCTCCAGTACCATACAGGTCACTTCTTGCTACAAATCACAAGGCTATTTGTTCATAACTTCAGCTTTTGAACCTTTTGGCCAGGTAGTGGCTCCAGTGACAGTTTCTCCTTTTCAAATGTGTTGTTGTTTATGAAGCACAATGCTTTAAAACTTTAATTAGATGGGTTGTTCAGCCTGGAGGAGGCTCAGAGGTGACCTCATTGCTGTTTACAACTACCTGAAGGGAGGTTGCAGTGTGAATCTCTTCTCTCAGGCTGCCAGCACTAGAACAAGAAGACATGGCCTCAAGCTGTGCCAGGGGAGGTTTAGGCTGGAGGTTAGGGAGAGCTTTTTCACAGAGAGAGTAATCCCTCAGTGGAATGATCTGCCCAGGGAGGTGGTGGAGTCGCCATCCCTGGAGGTGTTTAAGGAAAGACTGGATGAGGAGCTCAGTGACACGACCTAGATGATGGGAGGCTTGGATGGATGGAGCATGATGCTCGTGGTTCCACGCTTACGGGTTCAATCCCTGGGTGGGCGTTCACTGGGGAGTTGGACTAGATGATCCTATGTGTGCCTTCCAACTCAGAATAACCTGTGAACTTGTGACTGCACTCCTTTTTTCTTTAATATAAACACACCTCAGGGCCTTCACATTTTTTGTGTTAAAGTGTCACACAAATACTTCAACCATTTCAGAGCAGAAGTACAAAAATAAAGGTATTTTTAAAGAGATCCTATTACTTAAACGAAAAACTTTAGTTTCTCCAAGTCTATGGCTAAAGACTTAAGGAAAGAGTGTGTAAGAAGAAAAGATGATCTGAAGAAGCTTCTTGTGATACACGTCTCAGTTTCTAAGGGACCTTCATGTACTGTATGAAACAATCAACACAAAGATCCCTCTGCTGTGAGTACACATCTGCCCCACACATATCTGATGGTGGAAAGGGTGACAGACTGTCTCATCCGAGGTCTGCAAGGCAGCTCTGCAGGAAAGGACGTTCCTCCTAGTGCTATGGGCCACTCCAGTCCCAGCCCTGTCCTCTCCTGGATTCCTGAGCTGCAGGGTAGACACAGAGCCACCACAGCCAGAGGTACCAGAGTTGAAGAGGAACTACAAACAGTTCCTGCCCTGACCTACTGACTTACAAGCTCCAGCGGCAGTACATCACTGGGACTGGTAAGAGATGACCTAAGTGGAGGTGTTTGTATCATTACCATCAAGGCTGAATCTTGTTGGTTAACCCACTTTCCTGGGTTCAGACAAGGAGGTTTAAATATGTGTAGGTAAAGCGGCCAGCATCCAGAACATGAGAAATGCTATGGTTCAGATTGTCTGTATAACTGTATTTTGTCCTCATTGTGTACCTCACCAAAATCACAATCTCTAATTTTATAATTGTATCCTATTTCCCTACCTGTAATCCATACCTGTGTGCATATCAAGAATTTGATCTGGGCTTTTTTAATGCTATGACTGCAATATTTTCACTTACACAACTTCCTTGTCCTTTTGAATATGGGAGTATATTACAGCTAACGGTACATTAAACATTGAAATTTAAGTCACCTAAACTGTGTAATTTTGTGCCAAGTCACTTGCATGCCTCTGTAACACTCTCCACAAACTGTACTCATGCTTAGAAAAAGAGAATAATGAAACATGTTGAACTCAAAGGCAAGACTCAGAGAGAGGTGCAAACAAATGCACCTTTCTAACACTCGCTCAAACCAGACAAATCCAGGTGACACAAAGGTAACAGCACACATAAAAAAACAAACCTGAACTTGCAACACATAAGAGCATAAAACATCTGCTGAGTGTTGGAGAGTTTGCCTTGAAAAAGTTAAAGCCTGATTTGAGATTGCTCCATCGAACAATTTTCCTCAACTGCTCTTGCCTCTGGACATGAACTGAGACAAATCACAGAGCATTACACACTGTGGGCAGGAATTTACTCACTGAGAACAGGAATTTGTTTTATTTTCATTTGTTTCTTCATGCTATTTTCTTACCAAATGTGCAGACTAAGAATCAAATTCTACCACAGATGAAATAATTCTCTATCAGTGACACTTAGCTGTGCTGGGGCACATGTAGTTTCCTTCATCTTGACTTATATTCTGTTTGTACTGCACAGTCAATGATTTCAATTAAAATTTTTCAGAGTATGGCCTTAATTCTTCATTACTTTTTTACCAACAGCTACTTTTTACATTTTCTGTTCTGCACTGAATTTAGTCATGTACTGTGAAAGAAATAACTTTGTGACTCATGTAATATAAATTCTTGAAAGTCACCACCTTATTTATTTAAAGAAAACATGAGTAATCCTTAATGAATTCTCATACAGATACTGCATACACAGTTTGAACAAATACCTCAAACCAAGCATGCCACACCCTGTTCCTTTATGCTGAGGCATGTGTCCCCCTCGGTGTGGAAACTAACGGGCTTATGGGGGAAAGGGAATCATCAAAAACATCACATTCTGAAAATACCTATTTAATATCAGACAGATAATTATTACTCACATTTGCAGGCCACCTCATAATTCTGCCTCGAGGAGTCAGTGGTGTACATGAACCAAACATTTAGGACTTTCAAAGTATAATCTGATTGAAAAAACACTCTGATTCCTGTCATTTCCCTTGTGGTGATTTTCTTTTTAGAAACGATTAAATAGTATAGTTTACTAATGATTCATGTAGTTTATTTTTAACTAACACCAAAGGAAAATACAAAGGAAAGCTTTTTCAGCAAATGGGGTTTTTTTAAGGAGGAAGAAAAGCTGTATTGCATGATACGAGAGAGTAATTTAGCACAGTTTAGAATAGAACATGCAGCTACTGACTGAAAAGATAGCAGAATATGGAACACTTTGTATTACACAGCATTACTGAATTAGGAATGGAAGCTTTGACTGCTTTATACATTGCAAATTGGATATGTTATAATTTTGTAAATCATTCCTTTCACTAAGGAAAAATACCCCAGATGTAAAATTTTCAGTGTTTCCTACTGTGAGTGCCTCCAGTCTGAAAACCAGTGACTGAAAAATATCTGGGTAAGAAGTAGAGCAGGTATTCAAACAAGCCCCAAGGCGGCTTAGCACTTAAACATGTGACAGATCTGTTTTCAGCAAAGCAATTAACCAGGCAGGATTCACCATTCCAGTGATATTAAAAAGCAGATTGGATGTTTTTCTAAACATATAATTCAAATTATTAGACTAGGGAGGTGCTCACACAAGAACTGGGGTAGCTGTGTTCAAATACTTTGTCTTAGCAGCTTTAAAATCTATGATTCAAATATACAAATCCAAGCAACTAAATAATGATTTACATGCTTTACCCAACTGGATGACTGAAAGCAAGTTTTGGTTGTCATCTTGCATCTCCTGGTCTCCTTCACAATACACTATTGATAAGTTTCTCTACGGCACTCCATTAGTTATGAATCCCATTTGTCAATGGGGTAAAACTCATTCCCCTCTAGATTAAGATACCTCCACCCATATTACAGAACTCTCCCAGTACCCCCTGGGACAAGGACTGAGACTGATTCAGTACCCTCACATTGCTTACAGTTCCAACAAGGCAAGCACCAAGGGTGATATACTGACCCAATAAATCCTGGTGAACATCTTGTGAGTGACTGATGGGTCTAAGTTTTCACCCAGAGTGTAAATTGGAGATTTCAGATTGAGTTATACTAGCTAGACTTAGATTTGCTTAGAATTGCTGTGTTAGCAGTACACAGCTATTTGTATCAAAATTATTAGTCATTAGTGGGGGCACTGTAGAAAAAAATGTCTGCTTCGGCTACAGTTCTGCACTACATAGATGTGTGTTTCCCTACATATGGGCTCATGGACCGACATCAGCATCTATCTGCACACATCATTTCCTTATTGCTAATGTACTAGTACGTAACCAACAGCAGATCCTGTCCCCAGTTTATCATTAATACAAGAAGTGAAGGAAACAACTATGTGTTATTAGTGGTCCGAAATATACAAATACGTATTTCATCTACTGAACTGTAACATACATCACATCATCAAGGCACCATACAAATATAATTTCCACAGATCTGTACAGAAGAAGTTGAAAAGCTAAAAAAAGAGAAGCAGAGGTCATTCTCCACAGACTGACCGTCCACACAATAAGCTGCAGGAAGGAAAGCTACAACTTTGAAACTCCTCACTGTCCGTCTATGCAGCCTCTCCAAAGTCTCAGCACCGCTGGACGGCTTTGGCAGCCCTGGCTGTCCTGGACAGGTCACGGGTTACAAGAGGGAATGTTAAACAGGGCCACAACAGGTGGAAGAGCTATGTTAATCCATTACATCCTCAGCTGATGCTGCTTGAGGACTAAGTTGGTACTAGCATTGCACCCAAAACATCCTCAAATAAATCTGTAGAGAAATAAATTACCCTTTCAGTCCATTCAATTCAGGCTGTACACTGGGTACACAGAATGACATAATATCCTTCCTGAAATCAGAGCTGCAGCGAGGACCAGTATCCTTCAAACACGACCAGTTCCTGAGACTGCCTTGAAAATAACTACATTTTCCTAGTTGCCAAAAAACCTGTATTTTTCATCTTTTGAAACCTGGCTCAAGAATTATGCACTGTTTTCTTTATAAATGTGATAAAATTTCATCACTATATTCCAGCACTACTGCCAGAGTTTGACAACCACAGATATAAAGAATCTTACTGGAAAGCAACACACAGAAATAGTTACTCAGTTTAAGTGCTGCTGGCCTAAAGCTCACACCAATTTCTGTGACACTTGCTAGAGATGACAGTAAATGATGTTAACTATATTGCCTAACCCTAGTTAGCAGAATCAAATACCTTTTTGCAAGCTGTCAAGGAAGTGATTGTTATCTTCAGAATATCTTTTTTACACAATATTTTTCTGCATGTAGGACCACATCCACTTTGGAAACTGGTATTCTGTGAAACAGGATGCCATATAAAGCTACGACCAATACAAACCCATGTATTGATTTGCTTTTAATACGGAAGAATCTGTACAGTTGATTAGGGTTTTTATCGTTGCATTAGCCATTCTGATTTTAAATTGCATGCACAGGCCAAAGGATTTGTTCTGAGGGTAATCTGCATTTAGCTTTAATGCCATAGACATATATTCAGAAAAAACAAATCAATATATTTGTATAACTGCTTAAGCAGCTGCAAAAAGCCAAGTCAGCAGTTATTTTGTGACAACTTTTCTAGTCCTCTGATGGTTACACACACTTGTTTCCAAAGGATGTTCTCCCAGTTGCCTTCTTCTAGTTGCACTAAACTTCTTTTTTAATTGAATGACCACCTGTAACCATGGGCAGGTTTTACCTGTAGCAATCAGCAGATGTACTGGTGCCAGTAAATGCTCTGACAGTCAAAAAGACAAACTTCAGCGCCCCAAGCTACTACAGTAGTTTATGATTAAAAGGTAATTTAGTTAAATAGCTAATCATGCACTAGCGCTTGTCTCTTGGCTGTTGGTGTGTGTGCGGAAACAGAAAACCATGAAGGACTACTTCAAACTCTGATACTAGCTATACAAATTTGGAATCGCCTCAAATATGAGGCATTAAAACCTGCTCTCTTACGAAAGAGGAGACCTGCAGACCTTGCGCCAGCGCCAGGCAAAAGAGTGCTCCTGTGAGTAACTCACCTTGCTGAATTTTCGCCACCAGCTGGTGACGGGCGAGGATCCGGCTGGTCCTGTAGGGAGTGCGGCGGGCGGGCTGATCGCAGCGCCAGAACAGCTCCTGGCCCTCGGGAGACACCGCGTTCAGGCTGCGGTAACAGCCCGTGCCCGCCGCCCGGGGCACCTGCCTCAACATCTCCGCTCCCGCCGTCCCCGCCGCGGCCACTCCCGATTGTAATCAGGGTAATAAAAGGAGGGAGGCAACAAGCCCCGGGGAGCTACAAAGAGTGAACGCTTTAAACGAGAAAGGAGTACCAAGCGCTACTACAACTCGGGATTCCGGCTTCTCCCACATGATCCGCGCGAGCCAATCGCTCCCGGTGCAGCCAATGGAAGTGAGCCTGCGGAACGGGAGAGCCTGCCTGTCCCAGCTCCGCGCAGCCTGTCCCAGCTCCGCGCAGCCTGTCCCAGCTCCGCGCAGCCTGCCCCAGCTCCGCGCAGCCTGCCCCAGCTCCGCGCAGCCTGTCCCAGCTCCGCGCAGCCTGCCCCATTCCCGCACATACAGCCTGTCCCAGTTCCACACAGCCCGTCCCANCCCATTCCCGCACATACAGCCTGTCCCAGCTCCACGCAGCCCGTCCCATTCCCGCACACACACCCTGTCCCATTCCCGCACACACACCCTGTCCCATTCCCGCACACACAGCCTGCCCCATTCCCGCACACACAGCCTGTCCCAGTTCCACACAGCCCGTCCCATTCCCGCACACACAGCCTGTCCCATTCCCGCACACACAGCCTGCCCCATTCCCGCACACACAGCCCACCCCGACCCCAGCAGTGCCGGCAGAAGTTTACGCAGTATGGAGAGGCTACACCGGGCCACTTCAGAAAGCAAAGCAAAGAAACTGAAGACGCTCAGTAGTGTATTTTAGAGTATGTAGAGTTGCTGAAAACCTTTTCCTCCTCTGCTCCACACTGCCCAGCTGTTGACTCATCTCTTGAGATGATGCCCTCACTACTTTTCTAAAAATCATATCCCTGTTTGCCAAGAAAAATTCCATTTACGGAAGGGCTGTCTGAATGTCCTAAACCACACGGGGCAATGAGCACTGGAACAAGTGAAGCCCTTAGGATGAAAAAAAATCAAAAACACCTAACAGGAGTCACTTAGCAGTAAACAAACCCCAAGAGACCCTAATACGTATAATGTTACCAAAAACTGGTAACAGCCCGGAAGAAAGGGGATGGAGAGATTCTCTGTTCTTCATATTCCTCACCAGAACATTTTTTCTTGTTTATTTTTTTTGAAGAGGGGCATCTCTTTTAATTCAGTTTATTAATTAATTGAGTTTGCAGAACATGCCATTTCTTTAGTCAATCATATGGAAACAGAACACTGCCATTTTTACGAGCAAGTGGGCAGCAAATCTGAGTAAAATATACAAAAAATGCCCTCCTAGTCAAATAATTTTTCATTCATTATATTCTAAAATATCAATATTTTTGTTTAATATATCCCTAGTATGAGCTGATTTCTAAGAATCACAGCCCTGGAGATCAGCTTTGCAGTATCACAAAACTGGAAACCACAGAAACTCAAAAGGCTCTTCCACCCTTAAGGTGGAACAGGCTCCTCTCAATACCAATGTGCAGGCAGCAGAGCAGGGGAAGGCAGAGATGAGACAGCAGGCTGGGTGGCCAGCGTGGGTCCTGCACAGCTTGGGAGGCATGATGCCACTTCTATGCCCTTCTCATGAGGGCTGGGGGACTGGGAGCCAACAGCACTGTTGGAGTGGCTGCAAGCCTCAGGCAGAAGGGGCTCAACCCCCATCCCAACTCATGGGGGAATCTTGACCTCCCCAAATTGCACTTGCACATCTGCCATTATTGTCTGTGTCCTCCAGCCTTCAGGCCAACAATATATCACTACATGCCTTGGTACAATGGAGCTCTCCTACACTCCCAGCCTCATGGCTGCCCACCAGGGCAGAGGTGGCACTGCCTGGAACCTGTCTGCTCACAAAGGACAAGGTCAGGCTAGACCTGCATGGGTAGATATATGTAGACACTTAAACATGACAGGGAAAAGGACAGTTCTCATTCACAATTATTCATTAAAATTTTTCTCCATGCAAACCCCCTAGGGCAGCGTTATACTGCAATGCAGTCTGTTCTCATTACACTATATGAATTCTATTCCTCATCAATGTGAGACTTTTGTAGTGCCATAAAATGGAGAAGTATAATTCTTGGTGCTAGAAATTTAAAATGCATGCTCTAAACTGAAAGTCTCCATTACCTGTTATTACCATTAACAGCACCTGCAAGTCCTGTACATGCTGCTTTTTGCTTCAAGCGTGGCTGCAGTCTTCTGTGAGACTCTAAGCAGAGACTTCAAACTCAAGACAAAAGATACATCACCACTACCACCTATATTCCCAAACAGGACTGGTCACTGGCAGCCAGGGAGTAGGAATGACCTGTCTCCTCTCTGCCTTGCTATGCAGAGATGAGAGGTAGGACTGCTTCGCAGATGTGAGCAGAGAAAACCTGAACAGTGGGGAATGGATGGTTTCCATTCCTACCCCAGCTTGACTAGCCATGTCACTCTGCTGCTGTCTTTTCAAGAATAAATAACCCAGAGATTCCCAAATGTCAATGATGGGCACGGTGTTTATTCAAAGAGACAATACCTCCATGTGAGGAAATTCTTTGATCTAATTCTACTTATAAAAGGCTATCGCTAGTGAAAAGCAAGTATTAACGTTTAACACCATTCTGCTTAAATTTTCATAGGGATTTCTTCTCCTGCTGGAAAGTGTACTGACTTTTTCAGCTAATGGGAATCTGCATTCTTCCTTGCAATATTTCCAAAGACTAGGAAGCAATTTAATAGAAATATGCTTCAGAAAACAGTCCAAAGAAACAAAAACCAACACAAGAGCCTGAGTAAGGTATTGACTAGTGAACAAGTCCATTAAGGGCTTAACAAGCCTAGTTACATGCTTGCCAGCAAAGCACCAGCCTCAGTGCTCCTCTGGCTGCCTGTCCTTCCCTTGTCTCCATCAGAAGGTAAGAAAACAGGACAGAGCTGCCCTCCCAGCTTCCTCCACCTCATCTGAGTGGTCTCAAAGGGCAGAATAAGAAGCCTCTCTTTCAGGGCGATGATTTCCTTTCCTCCCAGACACAAGGGTCCAAACACAACTTCAGAGCCAGAGGGCTGCTCCAGGCTTGGGGCTGCAGAGAGCTGCCTGTGCTGAGGCTGAATTCTTTGGCTTCAGTCCAGTACTTGCATAGTAGTCAAATAAAACAAGAAACAACAAGAATTAGCTGGTCTTGCGGTACACATTTGAAATCTCCTGTGCTTGAAGTTGTGCATGGTGGAGGAAAGAATTAGTCCTCATTGCATACTTTTAAAATGACTGTCTCCTTGTTTGGTGACTGCCTTGACATTCACTGTTTATTTTCAAAAATATGTCATTCAAATAAGGAAACCTCTTTGGCCATCAACCTCTCAGACAAGAAGTGTTACAGAAGCCTAAGTTGTTATATACATAAAAGCACTAATTAATATTTCAATCTCAGTCTACAGACTGTTTCTGGAATAGTTAATAGAGCAATACGGAACTTCATGCTAATGCGTCTCATAAAAGCACTTCAAGATAAAAGCTTCCTCATGCATTTTACAAAAGCTGCTGGGGAGCTCCAGCTGTCTATCATGACAGAAGCACAACCCATGAGATAGAAACCCAACCCCATGTTCCCATGTTGTGTCAGATACACACAGGAATGGAGATTCCTTCATAAAACCATGACTGGAATTAGTGGGGTTTTTTATCTGTATCAGAAATGTGTACACTGATATCTGTAGTGAAATAACTACATGTCATATCTAACATGACAATTGGTGAATCGATGGATACTGAAATATTCTGGAAGATCAAGAATCTCTAGTTAAACTTTGATTCATACAGCACAGCACTACTGACAATTGCACGATATTAGTACAAAGTCAGCTCAAGGAGTCATACTCTTCTCTGTGTCCATAGGCATAACTGCAACACTCAGTCTTCTGTTCATTGATTTTTATGTTGCTCTGACACCTTTTGTCCCTGAAATTGCATTTGATGTGACAAAGAAAGAGCAAACTATTGGCAGGGAAAACCGCCCGAGAGTTACCCATATACCCTGAAGTATCACAGGAAGTACTTGAGATCTGCTTACATTTCACTGAGAGTGGAGTGATGTCATCAGCTGGAGAAAACAGCACTGTATACTCCAGAAAGGGTAAAATATATTTGATAACAAACTATGTTGAGGGTAAATTAAAATTTCCTGCTCGTATTCATGTATAGGTATATACATAACAGAACTGCTTATTTACATCTTAGAATGCAGCCCTCCCAGTGAACTGTGAGACAGGTCCATGATGTTGTACCTGGTGTGGAGTTATTCGGGCTTGGCTTGAACCTGGTGTTCTCACACAGTAATCAGCCATTTGATCTTCCCGAAGTGACCCATTTCCCTTTTATTGTTATTCGCACTTTTCTTGTTATGTCACATCTAAAATTAAATGGCAACTTGATGGCTTCTAGTGCTTCTTGAAAGCACTAGTTCTATGAGAACAAAACAGCTTCCTATCCACTAGAGGAGCACAGTTGTTATTAACATTAGTGTCATGCAATTAGAAGAAGCAGGAAACTCCTGTTTTCAAGTCACAGAATAAAAAAAAACAGGCGTCTGCTTTTAACTTGCTGATCTCTGGATTCCCTTCTATATTTCTGCAGGTAAAAGAATACTGAATACTTCAATTTGCTGGATTGTGGACTAATTCCAATATCCTATATATGCAATATATCCTACATTGGATATTGAAGTCCTATCCACATATTTCTATCCTATCCACACATATTTCTGCCTGTATCTGCCTTTAAAGATGCCTGCACAGCAGCTCATGTGTTAGGAGAAGGCAATTTCTCCTTTATCAGATTTAGGAAGGGAGAAAATTCACATGCCGGGAATCCAAGACTTTCACTAATTTCACGTGTTTTGAATCCTATCTCTGGGGCCAGAATTAAAAACAGAAGTTCATTGCCTGCTGTTCAGCAAAAATGTTTTATGTTTGAACACAGACGTTTGTTGTTTGGTCGGGTTACTACAGGCTGCAAACCCATTTATACAGGCATGCAACAGCAGGGTCTTTAGAGCAGCCAGAAATGTTTCCCTCTGGCTCAGCAGCACTTTGACTGTCTTCCTGAGGCCATTCTGGGGTGCTGAGGCTCTGCAGCTCATCTGGTGCTGCCAGGAATCAGACTGGGGCAAAAGGAAAATAGTTTATGTGAGATTTCTACATCTCCAGGAAGTGAGATGGAGACGGCTAATAGCTGCACGGCATTACAACAGAGGATTGTTTCTCTGGAAAGCCCGATACTGATGTGTTCTGGAGGCAAGTCAGCTGCTATGTCAGCTGTCTGACAGTGAGTTTTAAAAATGAACGCTGCTACATAGGGCTTCTTCATATACATGAGACAGGCTTATACACACCTTTGACGATAAACTCCAAACCAGGCAACAAGGCTTCTGAATAGTACCTTAAAACTTTCTGTTCTAGTGTCCTCCTTGTTCCAGCATCAGAGGACTATTCATTTGCATTTTAAGACCCACATGTTCAATAGATAGTACTGCTACAAAAAGTACCTCCTGATTACAAAAGCATCACTAGTCTGGCCAAAGCACAAAAGGCAGCTCTAATATAAGGACATAAACAAAAAGCCAAGATGATGAGGATCATGGCAAAGATGCTGAAGTGAACAAAGATGCTCCTCAGTTCTCCTGTAGTGGGACTCAGGGATGTTAAATAAGCAAAATGGATAGTAACTGAGTTGAAAAAGGCTCCTTCAAGATCCTCTACCAAGTAATCATAACAAAGCTCAGCTATCACAGGTAAGAAGGAAAAGATCACTTCTGGTTTAATGGCAGCTAAAGACAGGAATCTGTTTTGACCACTATTCATTCACGATTTTTATAAAGGGATTGAATAGTCAGTTCACAAAATATGGTGATACGAAATGAGTCTGGCAGTCTAGTTAGAAATTGGCTTTAAACACTGAATTTTATAATATTGATTGAGAAGGCATTAGAACCGTAGCTTTTGAGTGCTGATAAATGTACCGGATAAAAAAACCACTAAAGGTGCACAGTGATGAGATTTAAAGGAGGTGTTATTGCTGAGGAAATATATGTTGGATAGGTTTATGAAAATCTGTCTCAGTAGGAACAAAAATGAGCCAAGGGGATTTTAAAACTTTTTAGAAAAATAATTAAGTGCAAACCAACAAACATCACTATGCTATTTCAGAAGTCTGCCCATCACTTGGTGTGCTGAGGTCTTTTCTTGCAGTGGATAAAGTTGGGAATGGTAAGTGAAATTCATGGAGTAGGTTCAAAATGAATGAACATAAATATTTCTTCATATATGCATAGCTGATCCCTGGAAGCCGTTAGAGGATTCTGTGGCTGCCAGAAGTTAGAAGAGTTCAAAAAAAAGGATTAAATTCCTGGAAGAAAAATTAAGCAAAGACCATTAAACACAAAATTCCAGATCGTGGCTGGAACCTCCTTGAGCCATATGCTTCCAGGTAAGATATACAATGTGTGCAGGATCACTATATGCCTATCTCAGCATTATATTTTTCCCAAAATAGTTGTGTCTGCCCACTGGCCAACACATGACACTAGGGCTGGTCTGACCCGGAGTGGCCAGTCTGTATTCTTACCTGAGCTAACCAGATGGCACCCATCCCATGGACTATGTAAATGTGGGGTCCTAACAGCACTGATAGTGCATAAATGCATCAAAATAATCGTTTCTGTCTGTGAATAAGAGGTCTGAGGCTGGAGCCTGTGGAACAACAGTATTTCCCTGGGCACAGGCTCTCTATGCTCTCCTGTCACATTTGCCAGTTAAGTTGTAAGCTGGTGGTCTGTTGGCCACAATGTCGGGCTCAGGGGATGGGACCTTTCTGTCCCTTCTGCTCTCTCTGGGGTTTAGAAGCGACTAGGAGCTCCTGGCTGGTGGGCAAAGTAATCGGAAGGGGTCAGTTGTTTCATCAGGACTTGACTGCTAATTTAGGCATTATGGTCTCACTCCTGTTCAGTTTTAAATATCACATTTTTTCTCAAACCACACCAGCATATGAATAGAGATTCCACTGGCCTTAGATGAACTCTTCACAACACAAGGATAGCCAGGATCCCACAGTGTTGAAAGTCCCTAAAGACAGTGGTTCTCAACAGTAAATTAAAAAAACCCCAACCAACAAACAAACAGTTGGGTAATAAATAGAGTTCAGAACCGAGGTCAAAAGGGAGGAAGACATTTCAGGTGGCAGACCTCCTCTGCTAAAGTATTTGGAGAGTCTTATGACAGGAAGGAGCTAAAAGTAGTTTCTATACCCTTAGTGCAACTCCATCTTCTGAATCTATACCTATGTTACTAAAACTAAACCCACAGGAACTGTGTAAATATATTCAAGTAGTGGTGGTCTTACACACCTCCTAATCTCACAGTTGCACTAACAAAGTGTTTAGATAACACACTGATTACATACAGAAGTGTTTAGATAAACATAGTTTCTTGTAGTTATCCAGATACATTGTAAGTCCTTACACAGCCCTACTTCTGGTGTCACTCTAAACCACAGGCAAACATTCGTATCTCAACAGAAGGTTCTTGCCTTTGCAGACTTCATGTGAGGGCTTTGCTATTTATTTTGTTTTCAACAGGACTCCAGTACTATGGTGATGAGGCGGGCAAGAGAGGAAATATTCGGGTTTTGATCTGGTTTTAAGAGAAGGGTTTTTTTCATCTTTGCTAGAGAGACAAAGTTAAGATTTAAAAAAAAAATTAAAAAGCAAAAAGACAGAACAGAATAACTCTTGGCAACATTGTTTCAAACACAGCAGCACGTGACAAGTGCATGGGAATGTGAAATTTTCCAGGCTCCTTGAAATCAATGACTATTTCTTGCATGATTTCAGTCCCTGGCCCAAGTGTGGCAGATGGACACTGTGGTTAGAATCACAGAACCACAGAATACTATGAATTGGAAGGGACCCACAAGGATCATCTAGTCCAACTCACCATCTAACACCCGTGCAGAGACCGAGAGCANTGGCATTGACTTGCTGGAAGACTTCAGGGAAGTTGTATAAGCTGCCTCTGTATCACTTTCATGACTGATAACAGTAATCTTTGCCTTTCTTGATTATTTTGGTACCTTTTTTTTTTTTTAAGGAAATGAAATTTTGTAGGTAGTTTTCCTGACAAGCAGTATCAGTCCACCAGAGGCAGGCTAAAGTCTACAGTAACTGCATGAACCAAGGAGAAAACAAACATCCTTTAATATGGTCCTACATCTATAGTGGATTCCTTCAGATGAGACACTGCCTAAACTTGCAGAATGTCACAGATTTCCCAATAGGTTTTTAAATGCATGTTATTGCATCTTCTAAATACTACGTAACAAGGATGTAGTGTTTGTACATGTGGTTCTGCAGAGAACTAACCAATAAGCTGAGTCTTGATTCTATGGCTGGACTGCAGCCTAGCATGCCAGCAAGTACTCTGTTGGATGCATATAAACCAATTTGTTCACTGACAGTTAAAATTTTTCTTTTTGTGCTCTACAATCCCCAAGCCATCACCACTAAGGCAGCCACTAGGTACAGCAAAGTCATCCTTTTTCTGGTTACTCTTCCTAGGACCCAGGAAAGCTGGGGGCTTGGCTGATGCATGGTAGAAGTTCAGGTTATGGTGGGATGGCAAGTGTTCCTGAGAGGGATGTCCTCTGCTGAAGCTGGTGACCCGTTCTGCCTCTGCCTCTCCCATCTCCCTACCAAGGTAAACTGAATTAAGCCTTGTGGCAGCCAGTGTCCCTGGTTCAGAGCAGAACCACCTGGCCTGACGTGTCAGTTCTGTGCTGTTGCTGCAAGGGTGAGTGGGGGCACTAGAGCACAGAGCTGAGGTCCATCCCCATGGCATCTGGGTATGTGTTTGCCCATCCCTACAGAACTGGGTGCATGTAACATTTTCTTCCCTCCCCTAGGTCACCAGCTTGGGCATCTCAGAACCACAATAATGGTCCAGCACAGAAAATAGTATAGATGAACAGTGAATTTGGACACTGGCCCTGCTTTAAAGCTGACCCACCATCTCACAACAAGAGTAACCAACACACTTGCACACTGAGCTGGCTTAATTTATGTCACAATTTCAGCCATACTGGTGCCTGTTTAGCAACCTCACAGATAAAGAAGCCAGGGACAATATGGGACATGCATGCATCACTGATCCATCACACAAAACTAGAATTCAAAATAATCTACATCATGTTACGTACACTGCACTAGTTGCCCTGTATATCTGAAAAAAATGCATAATCCCTATACTTTTTAATCCCAATTTTTTTATTTTTTTATATCAGAAAATCTAGGAGTATCAGTTACATATATATACTGTATATACATATATAATTTCTTTATTAAAAAAAAATAAAAGGAGGACCCTCAAATCCCCACAGTGGCAGCCCTTCCACAATAAACCAGCAGTGAGACAGTTTACAATATAGATACTTATGAACCGGACAAATCCCTAGCCAAGATTTTCTGTCTCCCAGCAATCAACTGTTCAGTGTATAATTTAAGCTTTTCAGTTCTAAACTCTATATTTCTTGCATTCTTTTTTTTT
>WEKX01007767.1:0-22063 GCA_013390025.1 Pitta sordida
ACTGGGGACATTTTGGAGTGCTGGGCGCATTTTGGGGTTCTTGGGGAGCATTGCAGGATTCTGGGGGGATTGTCGAGGTACTGGAACATTTTGGGGTGCCGGGGACATTACAGGGTGCTGAGAGACATTGTGGGGTGCTGGGGATATTGTCGGGGTGACTGGGAGCATTTTGGGGTGCTGGGGGGCATTGCAGGGTGCTGAGTAACTTGAGGGGTGACTGGCGGGTGCAGGGTGGCTGTCGNGCAGGGTGAGTGTCAGGGGGTGCTGCGGCGGGTCCCTGTCGGGGGCTGAGCTGGGCTGTGCCCCTCAGGGGGTGACGTTCCGGGTGGAGCGGGGGGAGCTGGTGATCGCCCGCATCCTGCACGGGGGGATGGTGGCGCAGCAGGGGCTGCTGCACGTGGGGGACGTGATCCGCGAGGTGAACGGGCGCGAGGTGGGCAGCGACCCGCGAGCGCTGCAGGACAGCCTGCGACACGCCAGCGGCAGCGTCGTCCTCAAGATCCTGCCCAGCTACCAGGAGCCGCACCCGCCCCGCCAGGTACTGCCTCTGCCTCCCGTCCGGCGTCCTGCCCCACATCCTGCCCTGTGTCCAACCCTGCATCTAATCCTGCATCCAACCCTGTATCCTGCCCTGCATCCAACCTTCTGTTCAATCCTGCATCCTGCCCTGCCCCTTTATCCAACCTTGCATCTAATCCTGCATCCTGCCCTGCATCCTGCTCCGAATCCCGCCCCACCAGGTACCATACCCCATCCTGTATCCTGCTCTGACAGGTACCACATCCCGCCCTGCATCCCGCCCCGCACCCTCCCCTGGCTGGTCCTTCCCCTGCCTCCCACCGCACGTGCTGCCCTGCATCCTGCCCACTCTGCATCCCACCCTGGCAGGTACCACATCCTGCATCCCGCACTCAGCTCCCTGCCCACAGCGCCGCATCCCCTGTCCCCTTGCCGCGTGTCTCATCTCCCCATGAGTCCCCAGAGCTCCACAACCCCCTGTCCCCCTGTCCAAGCCCTGTGCCCACGTGCCCCATAGTTGGTGGGACCCCTGTGTCCCCCACCGTGCCCTGTGTGTTTGGCACTGGTGGGGACCAGGCTGTGGTGGCCCCTGTCCTGCCCCCATCCTTGCCCTATCCCCATTCTTATCCTGTCCTTGTCCTTGTCCTGCCTCCCGTTCTTGTCCTGTCCCCATCCCCACACAAGCCCCGCGCTCCAGCTGGCAAAGGGATGCCCGTGCCAGCCACCCCCTGTCTCCGAGGGGACAAAACAACCCTATCACCACACCCCCTGGCACCGCGTGTCCCCGCGTGGGCTGTCCCTGCGACGCCCCCCCGCCGCCAGCGCCGTGCCCCGTGTGCCAGCACACGCGTGTGCGCCCGCGGCCGCCCTTGCACTCATGTGTGTCATCGTGTGGACGGCGCTGGCGGCGCTGGGCACTTGCGTGTGCCTGTGCGTGGCCGTGGGGCTGTGCCTGGGGGTGGCCCTGGGGGTCGTGTGGGGCGCGGCNGGGGGGCTCGTGGAACTTTTAACCCTTCCTGGGGGTCCCCCCAGCAGCGGGGTCTGTGGGGGGTGAGGGGGTTGCTGGAGTTTGGGAGATCAAAGGGGTCTCGAGGGGTGCTGGGGATGGTCCCTGTAAAGGGGGGAGTGTCTGGAGCTGAGTGGGATTCTTGGGAACTGGGACGAGTTTCCGGGGGGCTGAGAGAATCCCTGGAGCTGGGGAAGGTCCCTAAGGGAACTGGGGGGGGGGTTGTGGGCTGGGGGGGGGTTCTGTGGGTGCTTGGAGGGGGGAGCAGCCCTGAGAGGTGGAGGGATCCTCGAAGCAACGTGTGTGCCCCTGTGGGGATTGAGGGGTCTTTGGGAGGTGTGGGGTCCATGGAAACTGGGGGAGTCCCTGTGGAGTTGAGGCAGTCCCTGGATTTCAGGGGGGTCCCCACGTTTGGCTCTGTGCCCCCAGGCGTGCCATGTGGAGGGGGGCAGTGCGGGGCTGGTGCCCAGCCAGCTGCTGGAGGAGAAGCGCAAGGCGTTTGTCAAACGAGACGGGGAGGTGGCGCCCACGTCGGGTACGGGGACACAGCTCTTGCGGGGGGGAGGCAGAGGGGTCACATCCCGGCGGGGAGAACGGCGGGTCCCCTGTACCCTGCGACAGTGTCCCCATTGCCCCAGGGTGATGTCCCTGCTGCAGGTCCCTGATTCCTGGGGTGATGTCCCCAATTTCCAGGATGCTGTGTCCATTCCCATGTCACTGCGGCAGGTCCCTAATTCCCAGGGTGATGTCCCCATCCCCATGGCACTACCCCTGCAGCAGGTCCCCAGTTCTTGGGGTGGCATCCCCAATTCCCAGGGTGATGTCCCAATGGCACTGTCACTGCAGCAGGTCCCCAGTTCCTGGGATGATGTCCCCATGGCACTGCCCCTGTGGCGGGGCCCAGCTCTCCTTGCTCTGTCCCCGTGCCACGGCACTGTCCCCGTCCCCAGCTCAGCCAGCCCCTTGCCCTGGCAGGAGCGCTGTGCGGCAGCCTCAGCGGGAAGAGGAAGAAGAGGATGATGTACCTGACGACGAAGAACGCCGGTGAGTGTCCCATGGCATTTCCCCAGGGACCGGGGGGCAGCCCCCGGGCCGCGCTCGTGGTGACACCTCCTGGGGACGGAGTGTCCCCGTGGGCAGGTGCCAAATCTGTCCCTCCCTCAGAGTTCGACGGGTACGAGTTGCTGATCTACGAGGAGGTGGCGCGGATGCCGCCGTTCCGCCGGAAAACGCTGGTGCTGATCGGCGCTCAGGGCGTGGGGCGCCGCAGCCTCAAGAACAAGCTCATCATGTCGGACCAGGCGCGTTATGGCACCACCATCCCCTGTGAGTGTCCCCTGTCCCCTGCCCCCGGCGGCAGCGCAGTCCCTGTGAGCACCGCAGTGCCCACCGGCATCCCCGTCCCTCACCAGCATCCCTGTCCCCTGCCAGCAGTGTCATTCCCACGAGCATCATTATCTCCCGTGGGATGTCCCCCTTGAGCACCCCTGTCCCCTGTGACCATCCCTGTCCCCTGTGACCATCCCTGTCCCCTGTGACCATCCCTGTCCCTCTGTGACCATCCCTGTCCCCTGATGGCACCTCTGTCCCTCAGGAGCATCCCCGTCCCCCTAAACCATCCCTGTCCCCTGTGATCATTCCATCCCCCGTGAGCATCCCCGGGACAGGATCCCAGCTGGGCGGGAGTCACTCAGGCGGGGTCCCCACCGCCGGCAGACACGTCTCGGAAGCCGAAGGAGAGCGAGCGGGACGGGCAGGGGTATCGCTTCGTGTCCCGGGGGGAGATGGAGGCGGACATCAAGGCGGGGAGATACCTGGAGCACGGGGAGTACGAGGGCAACCTGTACGGAACCAGGATCGACTCCATCCGCGCCGTGGTGGAGGCTGGCAAGATGTGCATCCTGGATGTCAACCCCCAGGTAGGGGACAGCGACAGCGCCGTTGTCACCAAACGGGTTCTGTTTCTTTAAAAAGGAGCCTGTGCAGCAGCGGAGGGGAATTGCTGAGAGGAGATTTAATCCCTGACATAGATAAGGGATGATGGGAGAGGCTCTGGGTGATGTCCAGGTGTTAGAAAAGCAAATTAAAAGTTTAGGGCCCGATGTGGTTCAGTGCTCTTAGACCTGGGAGGGGAATTTGGTGTTGGCACCAAGGAGGTGGAATTTATAAACCACAAAGACACAGAAACCAGAGTTGAAGAAGAAACTACCACAGAGAATGACTGAGACTCTCCCTGTCTGGGAAAAAGGTAAAAACAAGACTGGAAATGGGGATTAATTAGCATGAGAACCAAGAAATCAATAACCCATAGAACACTAATTAATGAAGATAACTGCGTGAGCCAATTCCTTTGTTAGAAGTCCTGAGAACTGATGCACGTGTTTTGTGGGGTGATCCCTCAACTCCAAGTAACGTCGACTTTCTAACCTGACAAACTGGGTTTATTTCCGGGGATTTTGGTGACTCTGTCCCCTCCTGCCCAGGCAGTGAAGGTGCTGAGAACGGCTGAGTTCGTGCCGTACGTGGTGTTCATCGAAGCCCCCTGCCCCGAGACCCTGCGCGCCATGAACCGCGCGGCCCTGGAGAGCGGCGTGGCCACCAAACAGCTCACGGTGGGTGACCCCAGGGCACCCCCCCAAAACCTGGGGGACGCCGAGAGTTGAGGGGGAAAGTGAGGCAGGGGTTTGGGGGGCAGGGGGAGGACACACAGCTCATGGTGGGTGTCCCCCCTCCACCTTGGGGGATGATGGGGTAACTGAGGCAGGGTTTGGGGGGGAAGGAGGTGGATGGTGGGTGTCCCTCTGCCATCTCTGGGGAGTGATAGGGAAACTGAGGCAGGGTTTGGGGGGGAAGGAAGTGGATGGTGGGTGTCCCCCTGCAATCCCTGGGGGGCACTGGGGTAACTGAGGCAGTTCTGGGGAGCAGGAGGCGGATGCCCAGCGGACGGTGGAGGAGAGCAGCCGGATCCAGCGCGGGTACGGGCACTACTTCGACTTGTGCCTGACCAACGATGACCTGGAGCGCACCTTCGGGAGGCNCGAAGAACGCCGGTGAGTGTCCCATGGCATTTCCCCAGGGACCGGGGGGCAGCCCCCGGGCCGCGCTCGTGGTGACACCTCCTGGGGACGGAGTGTCCCCGTGGGCAGGTGCCAAATCTGTCCCTCCCTCAGAGTTCGACCGGCACGAGTTGCTGATCTACGAGGAGGTGGCGCGGATGCCGCCGTTCCGCCGGAAAACGCTGGTGCTGATCGGCGCTCAGGGCGTGGGGCGCCGCAGCCTCAAGAACAAGCTCATCATGTCGGACCAGGCGCGTTATGGCACCACCATCCCCTGTGAGTGTCCCCTGTCCCCTGCCCCCGGCGGCAGCGCAGTCCCTGTGAGCACCGCAGTGCCCACCGGCATCCCCGTCCCTCACCAGCATCCCTGTCCCCTGCCAGCAGCGTCATTCCCACAGGGAAAAGCATTCCTGTTCCCTGTGGGCACCGCCATCCTCGTGAGCAGCCTCTGTCCCCCAGGAACATTCCTGTTCTCACCAACACCCCTGTCCCCTGCCAGCAGTGTCATTCCCACGAGCATCATTATCTCCCGTGGGATGTCCCCCTTGAGCACCCCTGTCCCCTGTGACCATCCCTGTCCCCTGTGACCATCCCTGTCCCCTGTGACCATCCCTGTCCCTCTGTGACCATCCCTGTCCCCTGATGGCACCTCTGTCCCTCAGGAGCATCCCCGTCCCCCTAAACCATCCCTGTCCCCTGTGATCATTCCATACCCCGTGAGCATCCCCGGGACAGGATCCCAGCTGGGCGGGAGTCACTCAGGCGGGGTCCCCACCGCCGGCAGACACGTCTCGGAAGCCGAAGGAGAGCGAGCGGGACGGGCAGGGGTATCGCTTCGTGTCCCGGGGGGAGATGGAGGCGGACATCAAGGCGGGGAGGTACCTGGAGCACGGGGAGTACGAGGGCAACCTGTACGGAACCAGGATCGACTCCATCCGCGCCGTGGTGGAGGCTGGCAAGATGTGCATCCTGGATGTCAACCCCCAGGTAGGGGACAGCGACAGCGCCGTTGTCACCAAACGGGTTCTGTTTCTTTAAAAAGGAGCCTGTGCAGCAGCCGAGGGGAATTGCTGAGAGGAGATTTAATCCCTGACATAGATAAGGGATGATGGGAGAGGCTCTGGGTGATGTCCGGGTGTTAGAAAAGCAAATTAAAAGTTTAGGGCCCGATGTGGTTCAGTGCTCTTAGACCTGGGAGGGGAATTTGGTGTTGGCACCAAGGAGGTGGAATTTATAAACCACAAAGACACAGAAACCAGAGTTGAAGAAGAAACTACCACAGAGAATGACTGAGACTCTCCCTGTCTGGGAAAAAGGTAAAAACAAGACTGGAAATGGGGATTAATTAGCATGAGAACCAAGAAATCAATAACCCATAGAACACTAATTAATGAAGATAACTGCGTGAGCCAATTCCTTTGTTAGAAGTCCTGAGAACTGATGCACGTGTTTTGTGGGGTGATCCCTCAACTCCAAGTAACGTCGACTTTCTAACCTGACAAACTGGGTTTATTTCCGGGGATTTTGGTGACTCTGTCCCCTCCTGCCCAGGCAGTGAAGGTGCTGAGAACGGCTGAGTTTGTGCCGTACGTGGTGTTCATCGAAGCCCCCTGCCCCGAGACCCTGCGCGCCATGAACCGCGCGGCCCTGGAGAGCGGCGTGGCCACCAAACAGCTCACGGTGGGTGACCCCAGGGCACCCCCCGAAAACCTGGGGGACGCCGAGAGTTGAGGGGGAAAGTGAGGCAGGGGTTTGGGGGGCAGGGGGAGGACACACAGCTCATGGTGGGTGTCCCCCCACCACCTTGGGGGATGATGGGGTAACTGAGGCAGGGTTTGGGGGGGAAGGAGGTGGATGGTGGGTGTCCCTCTGCCATCTCTGGGGAGTGATAGGGAAACTGAGGCAGGGTTTGGGGGGGGAAGGAAGTGGATGGTGGGTGTCCCCCTGCCATCCCTGGGGGGCACTGGGGAAACTGAGGCAGTTTTGGGGTGCAGGAGGCGGATGCCCAGCGGACGGTGGAGGAGAGCAGCCGGATCCAGCGCGGATACGGGCACTACTTCGACTTGTGCCTGACCAACGATGACCTGGAGCGCACCTTCGGGAGGCTCCGGGAGGCCATGGACCACCTGCGCCTCCAGCCCCAGTGGGTGCCCGTCACCTGGGTCTACTAGTGACGGGGGTCCCCCAAAACCCTCCCCTCAACCCCTCCCCAGCCCACCCAGGAGGGCTGTGGGGGGGCAGAGCGGGGTTGTGCCTCCCCCACTGGTGTGATGAGCTCGCCGTGCTCAGCGCTGTGGGGGTGAGGGGGGGTGTCTCTGCCAACCCCCCCAACCCAAACCTGAGACCTCTCTCCCCTATACCCAGCCCCAGATTTTGGGGGGGGGTGTGGGGGCCAGAATCAGCCAGTGGGGTCCCATGGGGAGGGTACAGCCCCCCCTTGCCATGCCCAGCACCCACACAGCTAATTCACTGCCAAAACCTTGCCCCCTCCCCGAATTATCGCAGGGGTTTGGTTGTGCCACCAACCCCCCACGGGAGGGGGGACAGGGATGACAGGGGGTGTCCACCTCGCCACTTTTAACCCCCTGCCTCAGTTTCCCCATGGGGAAACCCACCCTGTCCCAGGTCGGGACTCCCAGGACTGGGGTTGGGGGGATCTGGGGGAGCTCACACCCATTGGACCCCCAGAAGCTGCAGTGGCCTCAGGTGTCCTGGCTTGGCCCCCTCTTTGTCCCCTAGGACACAGGGACCCTCTTCCCCTTGCCAGGGTGGAGGAGGGGGGTCCCTCTCTGTCCCTTGTGGCCCCTCTCCCCCTTCCCAGGTAGCAATAACCCCTCCCTCTCCCTTTCCCGCTTGGGTTCCGCCCTGTAATTAACCCTGTAATTAACCCTGTAATTAACCCCGTAGCGGGGACTGTTGCACGGGGCTCGCCGAGGGTGGCTGAGGGGTGGTGACCGGGGGTGACCTCAAGGGACAGGGACACGGGGGAGTGCCGGGTGTGCACGCGCGTGTGTCCCCGTGTCCCTTCTGCCACATGTGACCCCCCCACTCCCCCATGTTCCCCAGTTGCTCCTTTTTGGTACTTCGCTGTGAATTTTATTAAAGGAGAGAAAAACGGAGGGTTTGTCCCTCGTGGTGATTGCGCGGGGGGGGGACACGATGATTGGGGGACCCTCCCGGGGAGTGACATGTGTGTACATGTGTGTACATGTGTGTACATGTGTGTACATGTGTGTGTGTGCACATGTGCTGCATTCAGAATTTGGTGGTTGCGAGAGCTGGGGGAGGAGGTTGGGTTTGGGGGGGGGTGGTTTGGGAGGGTGAGGATGTGTGCGAGGGGTGTACACGCGTGTGCACACGTGTGTGCGCGTGTGTCACGCTGCACACACAGGCCCTTTCTTAGAGCTGCCGGGAGAGGTCAGCAGAGCTGCAGGCACGGGGGGGATGTGTGGGTGTGCAAGTGTGTGTTTGCACAAGTGTGGGGGTGTGTGCACACGTGAGTGTTTGCACAGATGTGTGTGCACACAAACGTGTTTGCACGAGTGTGTGTGTGCACACGTGTTTTTGCACAGGGCTGTGTGCACATACGTCCATAGGGTGCTGTGGCTATAGGGCGCCCCCATGGATACCCTGGGGTGTTGTGGCTGTACGAGGCCGTCCATAGGGGGCCGTGCCCGTGAGCTCCCGTGTCTTTAAGCAGGAGTGTCTGTAATCAGCGTAATCAACGTTGATTTTGTCCGTAATCCCCTTCGTCCATAAGCCGCTGGGTCTATAAGTGTTGGGGCCGAACGTGCCAGGCTGTGCCGTGCCCGTAGCGTGTCCCTAGGGGTCCGTGTGTGGTGACAGCCATGTGGCCCACCCTGCTGCTGCTGGTGGCCCTGGGCGTGCTGGCCCTGGGGCGGGTGGCCCACAGGCTGCTGGCCCCATCTGGCAACCCCTTTGCTGGGCCACCCCTGGAGCCCCCCCGGCCGCTGGTGACGGACCAACGCGCCCGGGACAGGGTCCTGAAGCGGGGTGAGTGCTGGGTGTCCGTCGCGTGTCCGTCTGTCCGTGTGTCCATCTGTCCCGTGGAACACTGGGTGTGCTTCCCAAGTGCACACCCTGGTGTTTCCTGTTGGCAGCACGGTTGTGTGTGTGTGTGCCCAGGGTTCGGTGTCTGGTGCTGGTCACTGCCAGGGGCTGAGCCTGTGCCCGAGGTTCGGTGCCCGGTGGTTGCCGGAGCAGCTGGACATGGTGGCCACCTGTGGTTAATCACACTCGTGTGCACCAGTGGGTGCTGGACTGGCTGGATGGGATGGTCACTGGCAGGGCTTGACTGCAGCCCTGTGCCCAGGGTTCAGGTGCCCAGTGGTGGCCGCGGGCAGTGGTTAATCACACGTGTGTGCCCAGGGTTCAGCCCCCAGCGGGTGCCGGAGCGGCTGGACGCGGTTGTCATCGGCAGCGGTGTCGGGGGGCTGGCGGTGGCCGCTGCTCTGGCCAAGGCAGGCCGGCGGGTGCTGGTGCTGGAGCAGCACGACCAGGCCGGCGGGTGCTGCCACACCTTCCAGCAGCATGGCATTGAGTTCGATGTGGGTAAGGACCTCCAGACCCCCTGGCATCCCTTGGCATCCCTGCTGTCCCCAGGGCCCCCACGGGTGAACCCCTGCCAGCCTCTGTGTGCGGCTGAGTGTGCAGGGAGTGTGTCTGTGTGTGCTGGGGTGCGTGCCCGTGTGTGCAGTGAGTGTGTGCAGGGTTTGCATGTAGCCTGTGTGTGAACTGTGTGTGCAGTTGCATGTGTGCTGTGCACATGCCATCTGTGTGCCGTGACCGTGCCATGTCCATGTCATTTCCATGCTGTGCCCCTGCCGTGTGCATGTCATGTGTGTTCTGTGCCCATGCCATGTGAATGCCATTTCTGTGCCATGTTCATCCCATGTTGATGCAATGTCTGTGCCATGTGTGTTCCATCTGTGTCCCACGTCTATTCCATGTCTGTGCCAAGTCTGTGTCTTTTCCAAGCCATGTCCATGCTGTGCCCATGACACGTCACTGCCATGTCCCCTGCCGTGCCTACAGCCCATCACACGCCCCCTCAGTGTCACCCACAACAGGCGAAAGCCAAACCCTTCTCTCCCCCACTGCCCCCCGGGTGCTCCCACTGCTTGTCCATGTGACCCCCTCGGTGTCCCCGTGCCGTGTCCCCTGTCCCCGTCCCTCAGGCATCCACTACGTGGGGCAGCTGCACCCCGGCAGCCTCCTGCGTGTGGCACTGGACCAGCTGACGGACGGGCAGCTCTGCTGGCACCGCCTGCCCGACCCCTACGACGAGGTGACACTGGGACCCCGGTGCTACCGGCTGCGCACCGGAAAGGTGGCCTTTGTCACGGCGCTGGAGGAGCAGTTCCCTGCAGAGAGGGCGGCCATCAGGGAGTTCATGAAGCTCACCAAGGTGGGGGACTCGGTGGTCACCTCTCCATGGGGGTGGCGTGTCCCCAGGGAGGGGTGGTGGGGGTCACTCTGGGTGGGAGGGGTCGGCTTTTGGGATTTGGGGAGAGTGTTGGTGGCACTGGTGGAGACACGAGTGATGGTCATGGTGAGGACATGGGGGATGGCCAGGGTGGGGACATGGTTGATGGTTATAGTGCGGAAGGGACAGTGGAGATGGTGGGGACAAGAGTGGTGGGCACAGAGGAGGCAGAGGTGGCAGGCATGGTGGTGACACGGGTGATGGGCACAGAGGGGACACAAAGCACAGGTGCAAAGGGGACACAAGTAATGGGCATGTTGGGCACAGAGGTGTGGCAGCGACAAATCCCGGGGACAGCGAGGACACCGGTGCTGTGACAGCCCCGAGGCTGTGATGGTGGCCAGCCAGGGAGGTGCCCAGTGTCCCCAAGTGCCCGGGGTCGGTGTCCCACAGGTGGCCTCGCGGCACGTGGCGCTGCTGGCCGTGCTGAAGCTGGCCCCGCGCTGGGTGACCGCCCTCCTGCTCCGCTCCGGCCTCCTGCCCTGGCTGTCCCCCGTGTTCCGCATGGCCACCACCAGCCACAGCCAGGCCGTGGCCCGGCTCACCCCCGATCCCGACCTGCGCGCCCTGCTCGGATACCTCTTCTACGGTCAGCGGCTGTCGCGATAGGGAGGGCGCCGTGGTGGAGAAGGAGGGCTGTGTCGTGATAGGGGATGGCGCCGTCATGATGGGGGAGTGCTCTGTGGGGACGGGGAGGGCTGTGTCGCCGTGGGAAAAGGGGGAGTCACGGGAAAACCACGTTGCAGCAGGGGAGGGCTGGGTTGTGATAGGGGAAGGCTGTGTCGTGATATAGGAGGATGCGTTGTGATAAGGAAGGGCAGAATCACAATCGGGGAGGGTTGTATCATGTCAGGGCAGGGTTGTGTCATGCCAGGGGAGGGCTGTATGGTGATGGGGAGGGTCATGCCGCGATAGGGGCGGACACGGCAGGGCTGCCCCGCACTGGGGTAGGGTCCAGCTGTCCCCGTCTCCCCTCCGTCCCCTGCCCAGGCACGGCCCCGCGGGACTCCAGCTTCCTGGTGAACGTGCTGATGCTTCACCACTACCAGCGCGGGGCCTGGTACCCCCGGGGGGGGGCCAGCGAGATCGCCTTCCACACCGTGCCCGTCATCGAGCGCGCGGGGGGGGCCGTGCTGGTGCGCGCCCCCGTCACCCGCGTCCTCGNGGTGGCAGTGCCCGCGCCCCCTGACACCCCCCGGCCCCCAGGGGTGGCGGTGCGGGCGGGGCCCGGGCAGGAGGAGCTGGAGATCCGCGCTCCCCTCGTCATCTCGGACGCCGGAGTCTTCAACACCTTCGGCAAACTGCTGCCCCCCCACATCCGCAGCCACCCCGGTAATGTGGCCCCGTGTCCCCGTATCCATGGTGTCCTCAATGTCCCCAGCATCACTGGTGTCCCCAGCATCCCCATGCTCCTACTGTCCCTAATGTCCTCAGTGTCCTCACCATCCCTGTGTCCCCATTGTTGCCCAACATCCCTGGTGTCCCTGATATCCCCAGTGTCCTCAGCATCCCCATCATCTCTGTGTCCCCATGTCCCCATCATCCCCATATCTCTATCACCCCCAGAACCTCCATGTTCCCAGCATCCCCATGTCCCTGACCCCTTCGTCTCCCTGGCACCCCCACGTCCCCTGCAGGGTGATGGGGTCGAGGTGCCACCCCCCTGTCCCCGCAGGTGTCCGCTCTCGCCTGGCCGTGGTGCGGCCGAGCATGGGCTCGTTCCTGGTGTTCGTGGGGCTGCGGGGCAGCGCGGCCGAGCTGGGCCTGCCCCCCACCAACTTCTGGATCTACCCCCACAACGACCTGGACTCCATGTGAGGGGTCCCAGTACCCCGGGGTGGGGCTGGGGTGGGACACAGAGGGTGGATGGGCGCTCAGGGGGTGTGTGGTGGGTGGGTTGGATGGACAGGGAGTGGGGTGGGCCATGGAGGGTGAGTGGTGGGTGCAGGGGGTGCATGGGGGTGTATGGGGGCTGCCCCATGGGTGGGTGCACAGGGGGAGCACGCTGGGCACATCCCATCCCTCTCTGTCCGCAGGATGACCCACTACGCTGCCCTGAGCCGCGACGACGTCCCCGAAAACCTGGCCATGATGTTCATCACCTTCCCTGCCGCCAAGGACCCCACCTACGAGCAGCGGCACCCAGGTACAGCACCTCAGGAACCCCCCGTGTGCCCCCCGCCACCTCTGCACCCCCAACCTGCCCAGCTCTGTGGGCTCAGAGGCTCCTCAGTCCCACCTGCACAGGGTGGGCACCGTCACTGTCACCAAGCCCAAGGCTGGTCCCTGCAGTGGCACGGGGGTGTCACCAGCTGCCCCTCGCCCCACAGGCCGGTCATGCATGACCATCCTGACCATGGCACGGTACGAGTGGTTCGAGGAGTGGGCTGGGACCCGTCCCAGGCACCGTGGGCCCGAGTACCAGCAGTACAAGATGTCCATCGCCCAGCGGCTGCTGGAACGGGCCCTGCTCCGCTTCCCACACCTGAGTGACAAGGTGACCTCGTCCCCTGGGGGGCCCTGCCACCCCTCGGGGTGCCCAGAGGGGAGGGGGCACGGTGGGCACAGGGTGAGGGAGGGGAAGGGGTGTAGGGATGCAGTGTAACTCTGACCTTTTGGATTTGGGGTGCTGCAGAGTTAAAATGGGGTGTACAGTGGCGTCTGGGTGCCCTGCAGGTTTGGGGTGCCCCTTCAGATTTGGGGTGCCCCATGGGGATGGGCACACAGCAGAAATGGAGTGCATAGAGGAGACTGAGTGTCCTGCAGGGTTAGGGTGCCCCGTGGGGAATAGGGTGCCCTGTGTGTGTGGGATGCCCCACTGGAATGTGGTGCCCCGTGGGATGGGGTGGAGTGTCCCACAGGGTTGTGGTGCACCATGGGTGCAGGGTGGAGACGGAGTGCCCAGACAGAATGGGGTGTCCAGGTGGCATGGGATATCCTATGGGGTGGGGTGCCCAGGTGGGATGGGGTGTGGGCACCCCCCAGGTGAACTTAGATCAGTTCTGGTGGGACCTGCTGTCGGATGGGAAGGTTCTACCCACGACCCCTGTGCCCTGTACACCCCCACACACCCTCTGTGCCCCATCCTTGCCCTACACACCCCAACATGCCCTGTGTACCCCCGTGGCCCATGACACACCCTGAACACCCCGTCCTCGGGCAGGTGGAGTTCGTGGAGGCGGCGACCCCTCTCACCAACCAGCACTACCTGGGGGCTCCGCACGGCGAGATGTACGGCACCGAGCACGACCTGCGCCGCTTCAGCCCCGCCGTGGTGGCCGCCATGAGACCCGACACCCCCGTGAAGAACCTCTACCTGACAGGTGAGGAAGGGACTTGTGTCCTCCTGTCCCACTGTCCCCATGTCTCCATGTCCTGCTGTCCCCATGACCAGCTCCAGGCTGTGGATGGTGTCCCCAGGGGCTCTCTGAAGTGAGGAGTGTCCCCCCCATGCTTGTGGCTGTGTCCCCTGTGATGGTGGCCCTGTTCCCCTCAGGGGTGGCTGTGACCTCCCTGATGGTGGCCAGGTTCTCCCCGGGGGTGGCCATATGACCCCTGGAGGTGGCCATTGTCCTCAACAGGGCTGGCTGTGTCCCTCATGAGGGTAGACAGCTACCCCATAGTGGTGGCCATGTCACCCCTGGGGGTGGCCAGGTCCTACCTGGGCATGGCTGTGTCCTGCATCATGATGGCCATGTCCCCCATGGTGGAGACTGGGTCCCCAAGGGGTGGCTGTGTCCCCCATGGAGGTGCCCATGTCCCCCACGGTGTTGACCCCATTCCAAAGGAGTGTCTGTGTTCTCCTTGGGCATGGCCACGTCACTCTGGGGGTGTGGCCATGTACCCCATGGGGGTGTCAGTGTCCCACGGTGGCTGGTCCCCAGGGCAGGACGTGTTCTCCTGTGGGCTGGCGGGGGCAGTGCACGGGGGGCTGCTCTGTGCCTCGGCCATCCTGGGCCGCCTGCTCTACCTGGACCTGCTGCTCCTCAAGAGGAAGATCAAGCGGCGCCAGGGCCGGCACACGGCGTGAGGGGGACACCGGGACACAGGGACACGGGGACACAGGTTCTGGGGATGGCCCCGAGCTGGAAGTGTGCTCCCAGCTCAATAAACTCTGATGTCCCACTGGCCTGTGCCTGTCTCTGGGAATGGGGATGGGATGAGGACAGGAATGGGATGGGATGAGTGTAGGAATGGGATGGAGAGGGGAGCAGGAGAGGGACTGGAACTGGAATGGGGATGAGATGGAGATGGTGATAGGGATAGAGATGGGAATGGAATGGGATGGGATCAGGAATGGGATGGGAATAGGGATAGGGATGGGAATGGGATGGAGAGGGGGGATGGGATCAAGACGGGGGCAGGGGTGGGGATGGGGTGTGGATGGACACAGGGTGGGAGTACATGCAGGGTGCAGACCCCCCTTACACTTCTCCCCTTCTCCCCCTGAGCCTCCCCAGCCCCCCAGACAAGAACCGCTGGGAATTCTTTTACATTTTAAATACAAAAAATAGAGGAACCTCAAGGGGTGAGTTTGGAGGTGCAGGGGACACAGATATTGGGGGGGGAGGACATGGACCCAGGCCATCCAGATGTCCCAAAAAGTCCGTCTAGTCCCTCTAGTGAAGGAGGACATTGTCACCAGGTTATCCTTGAGGGGAGGTCACTCCTAGGTCTGGACGGTGAAGAGGGGCTGAGGTCTGGGTTCGTGGCCGCATTCGGGGCACGGCCCCTGTGGCAGTGGGTACAGGAAGGGCTTCGCCGTCACCTAAGGGTGAGGGGGGTCAGTATGGGGGGACATGTGGCACCTGCCCTCAATCCCAGGAGATCCCCGGGGAAGGAGGGTGTCCCCCTTAGGGGGCAAGGCAAGATGTGTGGGAGTAAGGGGGGGGATGCCCTGGTATGGGAGGGGGTTTGGGGTCCCACCCAAATCATGCTGAGACATAGGTCACCTACCACCCCATATTCCAACACCCAGTACCTCATAATCCCAGCACCCACCACCCTGTAACCCCACCACCCCATAGCCCAGCACCCACCACCCCATAGCCCAGCATTCACTGCCCCAGAGCCCAAACCCCACTACCTCATAATCCCAGCACCCACCACCCAGTAACCCCAGCACCCACCATCCCATAGCCCACCCCAAACCCCCATTCCGGGCTCATTCCAGCACCCAGGTCTGGATGGGACTCACCTCGCTGTAGGGTGGGGGCTCCAGCCCCACTGGGATGGCTCCACTGGGCAAATTGGGAAGCGTGGGCATCGGTCCCAGCGGCTGGGGCACAGGGCCCTGGGGGTCTGAGTAGCCTGGGAGGGTAGGAGGGCCCTGGGGCATCCTGTAGGGTGGGGTGGGCACAGGGCCCTGGCAGAACTTGCGGCAGAGGTGCAAGAAGAGGATGAGGAAGGTGATGGCGATGAAGGCGACAAGTACAATGAAGAACATGGTCCTGCAGACACCGAGAGTGTGCTGGGGGCTGGCACATCCCCCCTCCTTGGCACCATGGGCCGTCTGCCCTACCCCAGCCCTGTCCCCACACCCTCAGGGCTCACGGGGTCCTGCTGTATCCCCATCCCACAGCCCCCATCTCCAGGGTCCCCTCCTGGCTGTGGCACCCTCTGTGGGGTACCCACGTCCTCCATGCCCCTCTCGTCCCTCCCCCCCCCCACCTCCCAACAAACCCGTTGTCCTCCTGCACTGGCATTGTCACATCCGTACCAGAACCGCCCTATGGACCCGGCTGCACCCTACCCTCTGTGCCCAGCATCCCACGCCCGCTGCCCTTTGCACCCTCCCTGCCCCACTGCGGACCTTGCCCTGGGTGGGGGCTCGGGGTACCCCCGTGGTGGGGCAGTTTGGGGTGAGCTGGGACACTTTGGGGGCATTTTTAGGGGTGGCACCATGTCAAGGTGGCGCTGGGACCCTGTTGAGGGGCCCAACCCCTAAACTGGGAGTGGATGAGGGCGGTGCTCAAGGTGGCAGATGGGTACCCGTGGTGACAGTGAGTGTCCAGGGTGGCACGGGGGGTGCTCAGGGTGACTGGGCTTGCTTTGGGTGGCAGATGGGGGTGCCCAGGGTGGCACAGGGGATGCTCAGGGGGACAAGAAACTCTTGGGGTGACAGTAGGTGCCCAGGGTGACACACGGGTTGCTCAGAGCGGCAGATGGGATGCCAGGGTGACAGTAGATCCTCAGGAAGCCCAGGGTGGCACAAGGGGTGCTCAAGGTGACACAGGGGGTGCTCAGGGTGGTACCGGGGACCCCCGAATTGGTACGGGAGATCCGTGTCCCTGCACGCCCCGGGGCTGTGCCCTGCTGCCCGTGCCGAGGTGAGGAGCCAGCGGCGCAGGATCCCCCGCGGGTGTGAAGAGCCGCCGATCCCCCGGCTGAGCGCCGTAAGCTCCCAAATCCGCTCAGCTCCCTGAGCCCCGCCGGGGTGAGCCGGGGGTGAGCTGGGGGGTGCCCCACACTGTGTCCCCCCTCCCTGGCACCACGGGGGCATCGGCGGGCGGGTGAGTGGCCCAAGGGCAGGCGGGGAGGTGGTGGCAGAGGGGACGCTGGCAGAAGGACAAGGGGATGGTTTGAGAGGCAGCGTTGGAGGCACAGGGAGTTGGGGAGGGTCAGGCTGTGGGTTGCCCTAAGCAGGATCATCCCCCTAAAGGGTTTAGGGCTGCCCGGGGCACGGGGGCTTTGCCACGGGGGTCACGGGCAGCACCAGCCCCATAATTAGCTCAAGGGCTTAACGAAGGATTTGCCACCACGTGTCCTCCAATGACCGGGCGGAGACCCCCCAAAATCAGCCTCCTATTGAGGCAGAGCACCCCCAACCAGGTGAGCCCCTCCCCGTCGTGGCTACACGGAGTTTGCCAGGTCCCTGCAGCCGGGCACGGGGCTCCTTCACCCCCGTGGGGACACGAGTTACCCCCGAGCCCAGCCCAGCGTGCGGGGTGCCCGGGGCTTCCTTCGAGCTCCTAATCACACACCAGCCGCGGGAAGGGTGGAATTAAATCCCGGCTGGAGGAAGAAATATCTGCGACGCCAGGTGGATGATGGTGACCAAACCGGGTGGGCACGCTGGCACTGACACGGGGGTTGCGCACACGTGCACACACATGCACACATATGTGCACACTTGCACACACATGCACATGAGTCCCCCGGCACACGAAGCCCCGCGGATTTCTCCCTGTGCCTGCAGTGACGGCGATGCCAACCCTGCGCCCGCTGCCAAGGCTGCCACGGTGCCACCAGACCCGGCGCGGGGACAAGCGCCATCCCCAGCCGTGTCCCCGAGTGACCCCGTCTCGCCGCCGCCCGTTTCCCAGGCCAGGGTGGCGTCACGGGCGGGGACACAAGGGACAGCTGGGCACCGGTGCCACCCTGGCACAGCCACGCCAGGGCGGGACGCGCCGCTGTCACCGCCGAGCCCTTGTCGTGGCAGGAGACAGGGAGGACCCCCGCCCCCCTCCAGGCTCCCCCCGCTCGCTCTGGGCTGCCTTGGCAGCGCTGCCGGCGCTCGCAGACACGCGGTTGCGTAAGTGGCTGTGACGGGCCCCCCCCCTCCAAAAACCGTGAGAACCGGCTGTGGCTGCGGCGGGAGCCCCGCGGAGGGGAGGGCACCGGGCTCTGGGGGCACTCCCGGAGTGCCTCAGTTTCCCTGGGAGGGAGTGGGACCGGGATGCCCTGTGCAGATGGACGTGTGTCCCTGTCGCTGTCCCCTCCCCAGGGCTGCCCAGGCGATCGGGTGAGCGCACACACGCTGTGCTCACTGCCCTGTGCACACACGCGTGTGCGAGTGTGCACAAGTGTGCACAAGCACACATGCNTCCAGCTCCCTGTTTGAAGCTATTTTTTCCACAGCTCCTGCCAAGAACCGCTAACGAGAAACAAACGGGGCTCCTCGGCCGCTCCCGGCCCACACACCTCCGGCTGCAGGGACGGGGCTGCACCTCCGGGTGCCCTCCTGGCACCGTCCTCCCGCGGTCGCCACCGGCCCTCCTGGCACCGGGCCTGGGCACCTGTGTCCTGCCCATCCGGCACCATCCCTGGGCATCTCTGTCCTTTCCATCAGCACCATCCCTGGGGATCTCTGTCCTGCCCGTGTGCCACATCCCAGGCATCTCCATCTCCTCAGTCCAGCGCCATTCCTGGGCATCTCCACCCTCTCCATCCAGTATCGTTGCAGGGCATCTCTGTCGTGCCCACATGTCACCATCCCTGAGCGTCTTGATCGTCCCCATCTGCCACGATCCCTGGGCATCACCCATCTGCCCTTCCAGCACCATTCCTGGGCATCCCCAACCTGTCCACATGATGCCATTCCAGGGCATCTCCATCCTGCCTGTGTGTCACTATGTGCTGCCCACGTGCCAGTGACATCTCCCTGGACATCTCCTGACCCTGGACATCTCCACCCTTCCCATTCTGTACCATTATTCCTGGGCATCTCTACCCTCTTCCTCCACCACTATCCCAGGAATCTCCATCCTGCCCGTGTGCCACCACCCCGGGGCACCTCCATCCTTTCCATCCAGCATCATCCATGGACATCTCTGTCCTGTCCATATGCCACTGTCCCTGGGCATCTCTGTGCTGCCCAAGTGCCTCCATGCTCTCCATCTGGTGCCATCCCTGGCCATCTCCATCCTGCCCAGCTTGTCACCATCCCTCCATCTCCATCCTGCCCTGGAGTCTCCACCCCACTGCCGCACCAAGGACGGGTCCCACCAGCCGCCAAGCGCTGTGTGTCCCCTCTTCCTCAATGTCCCTCCCACGGGGCCGTGGTTGTGGCCAGCGCTGGGTGCTGGAGCGGTGGGAGGGAACAAGGTGGGAGGGAGTCCCGAGCTGTCCCCCCCTCGGTCCCACTCCCCCCTCGGCTGCCCCGGGCTCAGCCGGGGCCGCAGCCAAGCCCTTGCTGTTCCAGTTGGCCCCAGCCCGGCCCCAGTTTATCGGCAGCTCCTCTGCCGGTCACATTTTCCACCGAGCCATGTTTGTGTTTGAGCGGCGGCCGGGAGGAGGGGAGGGAGCTCTGGAGAAGGGCAGAGACCCCCGGATTCCCACCGCGGGGAGGTGGACAGGGTGGGGGGAGGGAGTTAAGGAGGCGGGGATGGGAGTGGGAGAGAGGGATGGGAGCAGTGTGAGAGGATGGGGTTGGGACTGGGGGTGGGAGCAGCACCCGGAATGGGAGCGTGGGTCAGGGTGGGAGCATTGCCGGGAGATGGAGAGGGACACAGGGGTGGGGACATCATCTGGAGGGGGGATATCAGCTGGAGAGGGGACATCAGCTGGGGAAAATGTGGGAATGGGAGCATTGCTCAGGGCTGGAAGCGGCGTCCAGGACAGCAGCAAGGCTCAGGGTGGGCACTACACCTGGAGATGGAGCAGAACCCAGAGGTGGGGACATCACCTGGTGTTGGGGGGGTGACAGGGGTGTGGGACCAGCACCTGCGGATGGGAACAGCGCCTGGGGATGGGAGCGGTACCTGGGGATGAGAGCAGGAACCGTGCCCAGGAATGGGAGAAATACCTGGGGACGGGAATGGTACCTGGATATGGGAGCAGCACCCAGAGATGGGGGTGGTACCCAGGGATGGAGCATCACAGGGAACCAGCGCCTGAGCTGCACCCTCTGCTCCTCTTCATCACGCCCTTGAGCCTCATGTCAGGACATCCTCATCCTCCCGCTGCAGAAGCCTTTGAGAGGGCAAAGCCCCCCGTTTGGAGCTCCCCCGGGGCCGGGGCCATGGGGCCGGGCGGGTTCCTCGAGCGCCTTGGCCGGGCCGTGAGGGACGTCACGGGGCCGGATCCTCGCCCTGCTTCCTCGAAGGAGCCGCCGCCGCTGCTGCTGCCAGGGTGACGCTGGCGGCTCGGAGCTGACCTGCTTTCTTTCCTCCAGCCCTCTCCCGCTCCGGCATCCCTCCGGCATCCCTCCGGCCGGGCCTAGCCCCGCTGCAGAGCCAGCGCCGACGGCTTCCTGCGGAGGCGGAGGAATTTGGCACCGGGCCGCGGGGCTGGAGCCGGACACCGCCGGCAGCGCGGCCACCCGGCACCCACGGCGGGAGAGCCGGCATCCCACCGGGAACGGGCTCCGGGAGCCACCACGGCGGGGGATGGGCTGGGGGGACGGTCCATGTGGGTCTGCGTGTGGGTGCACACGCGTGGTACAGGCGTGTGAGTGTGGCTGGGGCTGCTCGGCACACGCGTGTGCACGAGCAGGGGTTGCACACGCAGGTGTTGCACGCAGAGGGTTGCACCCAAATTTGTGTGGAGGGGATGGAGAAGGGATGGAGGGGCAGAGGGGATGGAGGGATGAATAAATAAAGGAATGTAAAGTAGTGGATGGATGGATGGATGGATGGATGGATGGATGGATGGATGACAGGATGGAGGAGAGAAGGGACAGACAGTGGAGGACAGATGGGCAGCTGGCACAAGGGACAGCTGTGCCATGGCCAAGGGGGCATTTCACAGCACGGGAGCAGCAGCCCCTAGAAGCAAAAGAACACCCTTGAGTTCACCACATACACCTTTTATTCCCCCCTCCCCACTTCAGGGATGAGCCCATGAGTGCCGCAGGTGTCCTGCAGCCCTCGGTGACAGCACCCAGCGTGTCCCCACAGCACAGCCCTGCGCGCCCGGGCCTGCCAGTGCCCTGGGATGTGTTGGCTCCCTGATGTACTCACGGGCAGGAGTGGGAGATGCACCTTCAACTCACCCTGACCTACATAGGGGGACCCAGCAGCACCTGTAGAGATAGGACAGGCTGCCCTGATGTGTCCTGTCCCGTGGCACCGACCTGTGCTGGCACTGGGCAGGGGCACCGGCAGATGGAGCAGGGTGGGATCTGCTCGTGGTACAGCTGAGGGGTGCAGCCCCCTGTTGCTGCCCCTGGCATGGCTCCAGTGCTGCCCCCGGCACGGCTCTAGTGCTGCCAGTGGTGTGTCCCCAAGGACTGACAGTGGCACATCCCAGCCAGGCCCACGGCACAGTGTGGCACGTCCCTGTCTCTTCCCATGGCACAGCGTCCTCATCCCTTCCCATGGCACAGTGTGGCACAGCATGGCACAGCCCAGCCCTTCCCATGGCACAGTGTGGCACAGCATGGCACAGCCCAGCCCTTCCCATGGCACAGTGTGGCACAGCATGGCACAGCCCAGCCCTTCCCATGGCACAGTGTGGCACAGCGTGGCACAGCCCAGCCCTGCCCACAGCAAAGTGTNACAGCAAGGTGTGGGCTCTCCCCAGCCCTGCCCACGGCCCAGTGTCCCCAGCCCTTCCTGTGGCACAGCGTGGCACTGCCCAGCCCTGCCAGTGGCACCTCCCAGGCTCCTGCCAGCTCATCGGGGCGGGTGGTCCCCGGGCTGCAGCTCCCCCGGGGGTGAGCAGGGTGGGGACCAGCCCGGCACAAGGTGGGGGGCCCTCCTCGGTCCCCCCCAGCTCCTGGCACAGCCCCTGGGCCCCCCCCTCTCCTGCCGACGTGGAGGCTGTGCCGGAGACGTGTCAGCGGTGGGGTGGGAGCCAAGGGCATCGCCTGCGCCTGCCCCAAATTTCGGGGCGGGGGGGGGCCGAGGGCCGTCAGCAGCCGCCCCGCCAAGGGAGGAGGCACCGGCCGGCGGGGCCAGAGGAATGTGCCGGGCACCGCAGCCACTCGCTGCATCCCCGCTGGCCTCCAGCGTCCCTGTCCCCATGTGGGGACACATCTGCTCCCCGTTAGGGCTCGTGGTGCGGGGGGCTGGGGGGGATGCACCCCACCGCTCCCTGTCCTGGGGGTCTTCGTGACATGGGGACACCGTGTGCCTCAGTTTCCCGTGCCAGGCGGGTGCACACGTGTGCAGGGACAGGGTCGGGACGCGGGTGTTGTGTTGTTGGACGGGTTTTTTTTTTCTTTCCGGGGTGGGGGGCGGCGGGGGAAAGACTTTTTAAGTTCATTTTGGCTTTGCCCCAATTTTCATCCCTTTGAAATCCTTTTGTTGGACG
>WEKX01007768.1:7162-20496 GCA_013390025.1 Pitta sordida
GGAAACCAAATTATTCTGTAATACTGTCAGTGTCATAAACCCTACTACTGCTTGTATCTGGTATTTCTTTCTGACTCTTTTCTGACAAAGACTTGGTAGCTTTTGGAAAATCTGTGAGAAATAGATGAGCAGATTAAATTAATTTCAGTATATTACTTTTTGTATTTACATATGCATTTTTGTGTACATAAACGTGCCTTCCTCTCACACTGATAAAATTATACAGGCTGAGGAGATTTTCCAGTCTTCTTTTTTTGTCTGCATCTAGCTTACAAGTTTTTAGGAGGTCCACAGGGCAGACACTAGTCTGAATTTACATGCACATTCCATATCACGGTTTCTGTGACCATTTCAAGAGCTGTGTTAAACAATGTTTAACATTGCAAGTTCAAACCCACAACAGTTAAGACAATCTAAGAATAACTCTTGCAAACATCTCACCATAGAAGATACTGAGTACTTATTATGATGCTTACTTTAGCTTAAGGATCAAATCCTATTTTCTTCACAGTATCACACAGTATCACAGTGTTGATAAGGTTGGAAAAGACCTTGAAGATCATTTAGTCCAACCTATAATCCAACTAAAACCTAACATCTACAACATTTATATCATGGCCCTCAACACCTCATCAGTCTACCCTTAAACACCTACAGGGATGGCAATTCAAACACATCCACAGGCAACGCATTCCAATGCTGAATCACTCTTTCAATGAAAAACTTTTTCCTGATGTCAAGTCTAAACCTCCCTTGTTGCAGCTGAAGACCATGACTTCTTGTTCTATCTCCAATGGCCAGAGAGAGATGACCAACCCCTGCCTATATACAGCCCCCTTTTAAGTAGTTACAGACAGCGATAAGATCACTCCTGAGCCTCCTCTTTTCCAGACTAAACAGACCCAGCTCCCTAAGCTGCTCCTCATAGGCCTTATCCTCCAGCCCCTTAATCATCCTTGTTGCCCTTCTCTAAACTTGTTCCAGCACCTCAACATCTTTCTTGTATCTTGACCAGGCAGCTCTTCTTCCTGTCAAGTTCGCTGACTTAAGGGCAGCCTTTTGGGGTTTTGGTTGGTTGGTTGGTTGGATTTTATTCCAGTTTCAGAAGGTTATGGTAGTGATTGACAAGAAAGCCCAGCAATAGTGGTTGTACCTTGGTCAGCCTCTCCCCGGCAATGGTGTGCACACATTGTTGTTAATGGCAGCCATCTCTTAGTGCAGCCAAAAACCCTCAGAGGAGGTTGGTCATATATGACGACGTTTCTGTTGAGCACAGAGAAACTGATAAGGGTCTTTGGAGGAAGTTTTCATGTGGGTAGTAGCAGCACCCTACTATAGGAAAACACTTCTGGCAAGTGAGAGGAACATCTCCAAAACAAGGAGGAACAGAGAACTGTAAAAAAAAAAAAATAAAATATTATGGATGTATTATTTCTTCTCAGAAACTCTTGTATCCTTCAAAAAAACCTTTTTAAATGACAGAAGCTTCTCTGGAACAAAACCAAGAAGGAAATATAGGAAGCACTGAAAATTTCCAGCCAACCAACTAATATTTGGCAAGGTTAAAAGTAGCTAACACTGGGGTCATAGGTAAGGAGAATGTTAGGCAATCTTAACTACACCTTACTGCCTAAATGACCTCTAATTTAAAGCAAGGTTCTGATAAACATCCACCCTACTGCACAAAAGTAAGTTTTACAAGTCTTGCAAACAGCACGAGAAGACTTGCAGAATTCCTTTACTTTGACATTTCATTTTCACTTTGGATAAAAAGATGACACTTGGTGATGTGACAGCAGTGCCATGTATTATATCTGCAGCATCATTGGCTTTGTCAAATCAACACAGATAATTCAAGGCTACTGCCTTTTCTTTTTAAAATACTATTAGGCCTGTGTTTAATTTTATTTCTTGCTTATGAAACTAATTCTGTATGGGAAAAGGAATGTTATAGCTATTGCACATCTCAGATTTCAGGAGATCCTTAAAGGATACAGTCATTTACAAAGAAAAAAATGTTTGCAGCTCAACTTTAATTTCTTGATTGCAAAGGAAATATCGCTGAGACACTGAAAACATATTTTTTGCCATCATCATCTTTCTGCACTGACATTAACTATGGTAGATACTATAACTTGTAATAAGATTGTTTTCTTCACTGCATATCCAGATAATCAAGACTTTTCTCTGAATTTTATCTAAATACTATCTAAATAGTAGGTTTGTCAATGCACTGCTATACAACTTCAAACCATAACAAAATATTGATGAATGTTTATTAGTCTTGAGAGGGGTATTGAAAAACAGTGAGATTAAGAGACTCTTTAGTGGTCATACAAGAAGACTGTGGCAGCTAGAACTGAGTACAGACCTTGATTTCCTGCTGAAAATACAAAAAACGTATTTAAGACAGCATTATCTTTTCTAATTGCAAGATCCAAACGTAATATATGTATTTTTTCTGAATTTATGTACCTTATTTGTATTCCAGGAGGTCACAGGAATTCCCAGAGTTTAGGCTAAGAATTCATTGATATAGGTTCTCTCCAAACTCAACACAAAAATATATGGAAGCCTTAGAAAACAAACAGATGAAAATAGTAAAGAGGGGAAAGAAAAAGAAAGGATAGAAGTGTTAACGGGAGAGGAGAAGGAAACAGCAGAGCCATATTAGGCACTTTGAGGAGAAGCCATCCCTACATACCAACCAGTCACTCCTCACAGCAGGGACCATACACACTATATTAAAGAAGGGGGTTTAGCAACGATTTGTGGTGGAAATGAGATAGATGCAAGTGGAGACCTCATTTCACATTTACGCAGCAGCCTAGGGGAAGCGCAGAGGTTCACTTTTGAAGATGTGAAACACCAAAGGTGAAAGCTGGCATATTGGGCTGATCAGAGACAAGAGATGTCATCTTAATGAAGCACCTTTCCATGAAAGAGAGGTGGCAGGTAGCACAGGTCTGAAGGGTCCTGTAAAAAAAAGCGAGTTATAACACAAATGCTAAAGGAAAAATAAGTGGACAGATGATAACTGAAGGGAGTTTCAGTCAGAATGACGTGTTGGAAAGTAAAAAAATGTGGCCTTAGTCTCTGTCAAAGACCAGAATATTTGTGTTATGGCACAAGGTGAGGAGCCTGACCAGTCAAAGGTGATGTAGGTGGAGAAGACACAGTCATGTAATACATGATGTGAAAAGAATGAGAAGGTTAAGTCATAATTTGGACTTAAATTTGCAAAGAAAGCTGAAGACACTGCCCAGTGTGATAGGTGGTTTTTTCCATTGTGATAAACTAAATAGGCCATTGCAGATCATTAGTAAATGGCACATTGAAGAACTCTGTTTTAGATGTATATACATTGGTCCAAGGACTAGGTACCCAGGTGGCTTTCAGAAATAGGCTTAGATTCTAGAACAGGAAAGGGGAAAAGCAGGTCTAGGTAGCAGTGTTAATTTCAGTTAAGAGCACACAGATAGTACATAATGAAGTTGGGAAAATGAAAGCACCAGCTTTTCATTTCTTATGCATCTGTGTGTATCTGCACATGTGAACATTTTATAGTCGTATGAGCCAGACCATCAGTATCCTGCTTCTGACAATGTCCAGAAACATATATAATTGGACATAAATTGCATTCACATTCTAGAATAAAAAAGAACATTGAATTAAAAGTTCAAAAGGGAGAACTTCCAACATAGTTTATGTTGATTTAATTCTACGTAGTCAATCTTCCTCTGATTTCAGCAAGAATGAAGTTGCAGCAGATCCTACATTTTAAGAATCTTACTCAATGTGAAAAAGAATTGTGGAGTGGTGAAATGGTGCATTGCAGTAAATCAGGAGCAGGAGCAAGGCAAGCAAATTATATAAATAAGAGAAGAATGCAATACAAAATTAACTAATCCATACTCAGCACTATGGAACCTGCTTACCTTCCCGTGAAAATTTATGAAGAGGTTGGTTTGGAGTCACATGTAAAATCCGTTTTCCCTCAGAGATTTCAGTTACTTCTGTGAGGTCTGCAGAAGAAAATTCAATCAAAATTTGCATGACACCCTCTCCTCTTCCACTGTCCCTTTACTCCTATTTCCTTACAACAAGATCTCCAAGACTCCATTAAAGGAATACCCAGGAATTGTTTGGACATTTTCACAGTATCACAGTATAGAAAAGGCTGGAAANAGTGGAAGAATAACCTCTCTTGAGCTACTAGCTACTCCATTCTTGATGCAGGCCAGGATGCCGTTGGCCCTTTTGGCTGCCAAATTTTTTTTGATTTAAAGCATCTCAGAGCTCTCTGTATATTACACATACCAGACTTTAGAGCATGACTTGTGTTGAAAAACAAAGGGTTGTAGCTGCCTCCAACAAGAAACTTCTTTGTTTCCAGTCTGGTGCGTTGAACAAGACATGACTGATGGCCACAGTCACCAAGGTGCACAGTCCTGTATCCTCTTAGATGCTCAAACTGTCTATTGGCTTCTAAGGCTGACTATAAAATTTTACCCTGGAGAACTTCATCCCTTTGTGCCTGGCTATGCAGTAGGAACATATAAGGTGTCAGCTACATCCAAAAATCTGTCCGGTACATTTCATCAGTCTTCACTGAGGTTTATACACTCTGCCAACTATCCCATATGGAATCACACCTTACTCTGGCGGAAGCTGCATGGAAACCATGAGAACATGTGAAGAATCAGGTGTTACTGATCATGGCTAAAGGCTCGAGGAGCTGACTCACTGTAAGGGAATTTTATATTACGCCATTTTACATGGATGAGGCAGTCCTCTATGGAAAGTCAGTAATTTTCACAAGGTATGATGACTACAGATTGGGGCTGCTAATCAACAGGACTGTTTCCTCAGAGTGTTCATAAGCACTTCAGCACATTAAAGAACACATTACTGAGTGTTTATGTTAGATAAAACATAAATATAACATGAGCATTGAGAAGATTCCAGCACACACTGTATCAACATTAGAAAGAGCATTTATGATTGTTTTCACAGAAACACACAAAACCAGAAAGTATGAGAAGCTCAACCTCACTAACTTTTAGAGATGTAAAGCTTTTATATCCCTCATTCTTCTTTCCTTTGTGATTTCCACAGGGTTTTCACTTCCAGAGATGTTATGCACTTGCTTTCAAAGGAATTAAATATTTTCATTCAGGAAAGTAATTTCACAGCAAAGTAACAGAGAGCAATATCCTGGGTACTCATTTTCTGAGCCAATCTTTCAAAATCAGTTCATGTTGCAAGGAGCAGAGAAGACATGAAGAGGTATAAATCCTCTACGCTTGATTTCCACAACCCTCCTCCTCTGCTCTTCTCTGAGCACAGGCTGCAGAGATGCCTGTGCAGAGAGAACATGAAAAGAAGTATGTGGTGTTGGAAAAGGAAAGCTCTGAACTCCTGCACGAGGCAGCTGAATACACCCTACTGCACCGAGCCAGAGTCCCACACCGAGCGACAGCTTCGTCTTTCTGGTGTTGCACGGAATGCGATGTCACCATATCCACTACAATAACTCAGCCTATTTTCCCCTCTCTACTCCAAGAACTAAAGGAGAAAGCTCAGAGTCTAAGGTGAAAGGAGATGAGATGACTTACTTCCTTGGATACTTCTGTGCAGATAAAAAGCTAATCCTGATAAAACCAACTCTGAAATCCTTCCAACCCACATTTAGTCAAGGTCACACATTATTAGACAAGCAAGGTTAAAGCCACACAATTTTCAGAACCAAAAGAGATGGCCGGGGGAGGGAGGCAAGCAGGGGGAGGGGGTTATAGGAAGCGGGGGAAGCATCTCCCTCCTCTACTCACAGACTTTGATGTGTTTCAGGAAAAGAAAAAATTAGTAACCTTCCTGGTTTTTCATGAGAGGTTCAGGGTGCGCTGAGAACTAGGTGGACAAACAAGGCCCTGGCTACCCCTTTGTTCTGCAGAGCAGACATGCTCCATAACCTTGAGGATGACAACAACATTTGTTCCTCACACAAAGATAAAGCTGGCCAGTGACTGCATTTCCCCCTCCCCTCGCCCAACCACAAGCAGAACAGGCAGGATGTCGAACAAAGAAGCAGCAGAAACAGCAATGAGCATTACGCTCAGATTAGAGGACATTCAGGGACTGCAAAAGGTCCATTAGAATAAGCACAGACCCACTTTCAATGAGGAAAGGGTCTTTTCTCTCTCCTCCTTTGGTTTATATTGTTAATATTTCTTCCTGGATGACTCCTCACAAATGCTTTTTGTTTTCTTCTGTGGTTTTACGTGCCAGGACTATAAGGAGAAAGGGACTGAGGCCCTTTCTTGGCAAGCTTTCAAATCAGTTCCATAGGAGACATAGACCGTATTGCCATCTCTCCAAGGGTATAAATTAAAGGCGTGGTCATGAGCAGTCCAGAGAAATTCAAATGCCAGTAAGGTCCTTCTCCAGTCCCTCATTACAGTGAACACTGGCATCTGCTGCACAGGCTCAGCTGGAGAAATAAAGCTATACATGGGAAGAAGTGGATGAGCAGAAAGCCTGCATTTACATTGCATCATCCCATGATGACACAGGAGTCACAAATTATAATACAAGGCATTAGGATAAAATAAATGCTGGCAATTCCCACAGCAAAAAGCCTACCTTTAAAGTATATATATATATATATATGTATGTATGTGTGTGCATATATACACACACATATATATTGGACACAATTTGAGTAAAGCTATAATTTCAGTGAGGCAGCTATTTTGTGTTGTTTACAAACCTTTTGCCACTGTGAATGTTACTGTAATGGCATTTTTCTTTCAATTTATCTGTCTTTCTCCCTTATCCATATTTAGGCAAATAAAAATTATTCCTGACAGACGTAGCCCACATGCCAGCTTCACATTTTCTGCAGGTAACCTATTTTCATTCTGTTTAAAGTGAATGCTATCATTTCTATTCAGGACTCCAGCCATTTACACCAAGTGAAAAGTTTTCAAGGTGCCTTATATAGTCCCAAACCCTATATTAGGAAAACACAAGTAAGCCACAAAACAGATTATATTTTTACAGTTCTTTCACCTCCTTTTCTATCCCTTTCTTTACAGAATATACAACTGGCATATGTCTTGCAACTAAACATCTCCCAAAAACATAAAGTTGAGCTCCTCATTCAGACTTGGGCTGAATTTGTATAGGATGAGATTTGGATTCACAAATCTATATGATAACATCTTTGTTCCAGATGGATACACAGGAAGTATCTGCCTCTTGAGTGTCAGATTGTGTCCAAGACTGCACCACTCTGTGAAAGGGAATAAAGATGAAGGAAGCTTTTCTTCTCCTCAGAGGTCTAAGCCACACTAACAGTCAACCTGTCAACTTTCATGATTTCTTGGTGATGCCCCTGATGGTGATGGTGCTTCGCACTGCAGCCAATGAGAAAGACGACCTACTGATACCTCTTCTCATGTTCTGCTGTGACAACTCCCTCCCTCACTTTTGTACTGAGGCCAAGAGAAGATTCATACCCCATTCACCTAGACTGAAGCGAAAAAGCAATTTAAACGGTTTTTTTCAGTTATCTGGATTAAAGCAAATTAGTATGTATGGTTGTCTCCAAATTAATCTCCACCCAGTGTTTCCATCACAGTTCAGCCACATCCACCTGGATAACTGAAAAAACTAGTTTTTCAATAAAATAAAATAAATAATCCTGGAACAAGGAGACAACTTTAACAAGATGAATGAACAAGTTCCAGGTATCATTTTTTCCGTTTGTAGCAACTGTATCCACACAAACACCTGCATGCATTCATAATGAAGGGGAAACTGAAAAAATGGTAGAGTTTCAGGAATCAGGGGTGCTTTGGGGTAGGTAAATAAAAATGCTTATGAGTAGCCATACTTTTCTGAAAAGTAGTGCAAAAGAGGCCAGAATGCTTTCTGAAAATCTGACTCCTAAAACACAGCTCAAATGGACCACCTAAAAACTGACGACCTCAGGGTTTTTCTTGCTTTTCTTTATTTTTAATCTTAATCACAGGATTTCAGCTGTCATCAGTGTACTCTCAAAACCAGATGTTAGATTCTTCTCGTCATCATCAAAATCCACTTCCACTTACTTAAATGCTACTCCTATGCCTTGCTGGAAATGTTCTGACTTTATGTTTCTGAACCATTCCCTTCCCAACATTTTTTTTCCTAGGTGGCTGCTGCTGTTTATCAGAGCTTTGTGTGTGTTACAAAGCAGAAACAATTACATGGGGGAGGCCAGGAGCACATTAGCTACAAAAAACACAGTTGTCATAAACACTCTGCATCTTAATGTACAGATTCAATTTTTACGTAAGATTAATTAAAGAGCAGATGTTCTGTCATACTTTGCGTTAGGTGTGGTTATCTCTGAGATTCTAGCTCTTCCATTTGCCGTGTTTTAATTTGCGTTATTATGCATTTTGAGCCTGAGGCATGAGTAGTCAAGTGGTAAACATTAGATATACAGAACCACATTTTCAAAATGCACCTTCACTATTAGGCTGGCTAATATAATTCAATTCTATTTTAAGACAGATTCGCTCCCCCTCCCTTTTTCATTTCCTTTTGACATGTTACATGGCAAGAAGACAGACCAATGGGAAAAGACAGACAGACAGATATATTCTGTGTGAGTGGATGCATTTTGTGCACATGAGCAACAGTAACATGAGGGGCTTTTTGTGAAGTGAGCCATATGTAGAACATTAATTGCACATATCAGCTGGTGCTGTTGAAATTCTTTATCTTACATACAGAAGAAGTTTCTACTGAATATCCTGCATTTTTCTAGAGGTTTGCATACCAGCTACATGAAGGCACATTTACTTTTGTTGTTTTGAATCTGAGGCTCCAAACTGAATTCTCGTTTTTTAAATGCAACTGCTGGAAATTGATGTCTGAAAACTTTTCAAGCAGTGATCAAAGTCTGATGTGAATTAATTTGTCATCATAACAGAGCACTGCTTACAAGCCATTTCAGGCTGGATTTCAGCAAAGGCAATAGATATCTAGGTTGACAATTTCGTCTAAAAGGATAGAAAGCCTTTCACTTTTCTTTCATTGGTATCTTGATTTAATGAACATACAAACACATCATCACCATATGTTCTAAATATCAGCTTCAGTGCTTGTTCTTAAGAAACATCTTGGAAAAATGCCAATGAGTGAAGCTTGGAAGAAGCTTGAAAAGGTTTTGAGACATATTGCTGCAGCTTGGGAAAGCAAATCTACTGGTGACTAATTACTCAAGAATTTAATTTGAATACCAATGTCAATAAATTGCCAATACACACTTAACAGATATATAATGACAGAATTCATGCTAAGCATAACAAAGCCAGTTGTATCAGTGACTGCATTTCCAAATGTATATGAAACACTAATCTCTACAGAAGGTCATAAATATGCGATGAAAGTGTAAGATTTCCTTCCTCACCATGAAGCCCTTAGATAAGGTATTATCACAAACAAGACTTCAGGCCACAGTGTGGTTACTTCCAGAACAGTATGCTCCAGTGAACCACCCCACTTTCTAACTTCCACTTGCTCTCTGGTCCCATACACAAGTACCCACACATTAGCACACAAGCAAACACATGCACAGAGTTCTCTTCATTTTCCCTACCCTTAGCATTCCGACATCTTTGATTTTGCTTCTTCCTGCCTGTGAGTGCCCCTTACAGTATCTCTCATTGATTAGTGGCACTTATTTGTGTGAAGTGACTCATCAAGTAAGGCCTCCACTGCTGGCTTTTACTAACAGAGGGCTTTTAAGCTCTAGCAGTTTTCTTTTTTTAGCCAGTTTTTTTTTTCCACAGCAGGAAACTCAGTGAGCTTGAAATAAGAAAAGTGCTGACAATGCTATCAGAACTACAACCAAACCCTAGGACAATGCAGTTAAATAGTCAACTGAAATGCGGTTTCATTTCCAAAGTACTGTTCCTATTCTTCAACAGAGACAATAATTATTGAACAACTCTTCAGGTTCACTCAGGTTATGTGCATTCATGTTTTTTAATTTGTTTTTTTCTCAGTGTGATGAGAGCCTGACTTTTCAGCTAATGATGTGATGCAGGTGGTGCTAGAGGATTAACGATGAATTTCAGTGAAGCACTTCATTCTGAACACAAAAATATATTCATGCATGGCGAGCAGCCCAAGGGATTGACAGAATGATACAAGGCCTTACACGTCTGTGTGGTCAATTCACAGCCATGCCAGGTTAATAAGTAAAGAAAGCCACAACTCTTATGTGGCTGCTTGTCAGATGACATGAGATGGCTTGGGGGTTTTGCACATTAGCCACTTGCAGATGGGTTTAGCAAAACAAATCAAGATAGTTTACAGGTTCACAGGTTATTCTGAGTTGGAAGGGACCCACAGGATCATCTAGTCCAACTTCCAAGCGGACACCCACCCAGAGATCAGGCCCACAAGCGTGGAACCACGAGCACCACGCTCCATCTATCCAAGCCTGCCACCATCTAGACCATGTCACTGAGCTCCTCATCGCGTCTTCTCTTAGACACCTCCAGGGATGGCAACTCCACCACCTCCCTGGACAGACCATTCCAATGAGGGATCACTCTTGCTGTGAAAAAACTCTTCCTAACATCCAGTCTAAACCTCCCCTGGCACAGTTGATGTAATCACTGGCTGAATTTACCAAGGCAGGTGCCTAAACTGCCAAGACATCTCCAGTTTTCCTCACCCATAGATACTTGTTCTCACCAGAATTTGGTGAGGTTAATTTCAAGCTTTGGGATAGAGAGGTGACAGGTCATTCCAGATTCCAGTGTTCGTTCCACATTGACCACCCAGCCCAAGCTCACCAAAAACATGCTTTCTTTTACTTTTCATCACAGTTTCATTGATAGGATGCACAGAACTTAGAAAACACACATGACTTTCTCAGCAATGACCCTGAGAATAAGAACTGGAGAATAAGGTATTTCACCATTGAGCGAACCATGGGGTTTCCCAAATGAACTTGTGATGCAGAGTGAGATTACATCCTCAAGAGAGCTTTCCATACCTCTGGGGCACGTTTAAAGAAATACTTTTTCTTGATAAGAAAGGCTCACCAAGCTCACCCTTCCTCCCACCCCCTGGGGTTTAACTCACCCAACTAAGAAGACCAAACAACAAACACCTCTCTGGGGCCAGAGAAGCCTTTGAGTCCTGCCTGGAGGAAGGTGGAGAATAGTCTTTGCCCTTTTAAGTCCCACTTTGGGAAAAATAAATTAAGTCAGCCATCAGTAGCTGTAAAACCAGGAACAGACATAATAAAATCCACCAGGTGCTTCTGGAACAGCCCTGAAATTTATTCTGGGCAAAGTAGAAGAGAAGGAAATGATCAATGACAGATAGCATATTTATATTTACTTTCCAGAGTCTGACTGTCAGTTAGCTTACAATGATCAGGGTATTTCTTGGCCAAGTCATGCCCTAAGCACCTTTTTTTTTTTCATGTTTTAATAAGCATAACTTCTTATTCCAGCAGGCCAGAGCTCTTGAACTAAAGTTTTAGCAAACTTAGCCTTTCTAATGTAAAGGGAAAGAACATTACACCATTTTTTGCAGTCTGAGTGTAAATTAAACTTTCTGTCTAGACACTGCATGTATTTTGCTCAGACTTGAGCTGGGATCCTTCAAGTTCTCAAAAGCCAGTGAGCCAGATTAGTACCTGCATGGGAGAACTACACGAAAGACTGAATTTCACAGCTAAGAGCACAAACAAAGCAGCTGAAAATAAACTTAGTTTGGTCTTACTTTCTGGCTTAACAATATGTTCTGCAGGTTCACACTCAAGACAATTCTTAGAGTTTCTAAGACAATTACAGGAGTTATCTTAAAAAATTAAAAAAAGAGAGAGAGAAAAAAGAGATCATACTGAAATCTAATCCAAAAGCAAATATCAGCCCTGCACTCAGACAGGTTTATCTTAAGGTACTTTTATAGCATGCCATAATCTCACTATTATTTAGAGTTTGCAAAGTGACAGTGCAGGCAACAAACTGACAACTGTTCATCCTTCCTGAGTCTATGTTTTATGGGGCAACAGTAAGATAGAGAGTGGATGCATAGGTAAATGATGGCACTGTTTCCTATTATCTAAGAGTCACAGAAAAGATATTTGGAGAAGAGAATTTCTCATATTGTCTCAAATCCAGTCACAGCAAGCTGCATAGATTCAGTGTCAGAAGCAAAAGATATCACCTTGTTACAGATTTGCTGAGGGAAAGCAGCATTCTGGCTTGCTTCATCCATTTGAGGGGGGGCTGAAATGGTTTGTCTGCCATGGCTACACATGATCATAGACCTCTTTTCAGTCAACAGGGGATAAAAAGCCCAACACTCTTTCTAAAATATGCTACCATGGTCTGTGGTAGCTATACATGGAGTTCCAATACACAGTAGGCATGATGTTGGCTGTTTACCAGCTCAACTGTGCATGTACCATGTAAAGCAGTTAATTTCAAAAGAGGATGCCACCTCTTCAGTATCCATTGCATGCTAACTTTTTATCACAGACCTTTTCTCTCCCCACAATCAGCTTTCAAACTAATAGCTGCCTCAGTTCGCAGATTAATACAGATATGGTTTTGGGGTGGGTTTTTTTTTCTTTTCTTTTTTAAGGCATAACCATCTTATTCATCCTCCACTCCTCATGCAAGACATTTATGAGAGATGAATTGAAAAAAGGCAGGGGATGAGAGAGTCTCTGCAAAAAAAGGCTTCTAATGAGAATAAGAAAAGAGACAGATGTTGGGAAAATATCATGCCACTGCTATTATATCTAGGTGAGGAGAAGATATTTTCAGACAGGAAGGGTGTAAGCTCATGGCAATACATCACACACACAGATAGCTTTGAGCAATCCATCTCAGAAATGCAGAGAACTGTGGCCATGTAAATGCGTGCTTACTCAAAGCACACATGCTAATATTTCTTCATATTCAGCAAATTGGCCAAGTGGTATCCATCCTAAAATGATTACACTTTTCTGGCATGAAAGGTAGTGTACTACTCGCTACCCACCACTGCCTTTGACAGGAAGACATAGATAAGTGACAAACAAATGAAGAATATAATAGATCTCAAAATTATGCCAGATCCCTCAAGCCCCATTGTAACTCTTTCACCACAATGTAATAATCCCTCTTCTCATATTATTTAAGCAGAGATAAAATAATAAAACACACTCAGAAGTTTCATGTGGGCCCTGTGTATGGAAGGGCAGTAGTAAAACACCAGCAAAAGTACAGAAAGTCCAGAAGGTTCTTAGAGGTAGTCGAAGATTGTTT